>JARACY010000396.1:0-98231 GCA_029255725.1 Scrobipalpa atriplicella
CTAAGGGATTCAGTATTGTAATTTAGGCGATGGGCTGACAACCTGTCACTAGGCAATATACAGATCTATCTGGAATAATCCTCAAAAATTGTTAGACGTGGTGGAACGACCTTTGTTTAGGTCGTTTACGCTCTGCCTACCCCATTAGGGATAAAGGCGTGATTATATGTATGTATGTATTTTCACAAGCTAGTCCTTTTATTTAAATTCATTTTTATCTCCTCTAAAAAATCATTAATTGGTACGCATAATAACTTTCGTTTATTTCTCTCACAAAGGTACATTAATGCTTGTATTTATAAAAGTCACTCAAATTTGATACTAGTTTTATGTACAGTTTTAAGTCGCCTGTCTTACTCAGTCTAATTTTTAGTTCCTACTTATGTACGCTATCACGACTCAGACTTCATCCGAGTCGCTCCTAATTTATAAACATGATAATTCAAATTTGGAACGCGAGCGCGCACTCAGGATGGGTCGCTAGTCACGTATCAGTTAATTGTGGTCTGGAGTTGACTTAAGTGCTGATATGCCATATGTTTTGCAAAGTTATGCGCCATTTTGATTTGTTCAGGCTTCATACTAGAGTTTTTCTTACAGCTTGTTTAGGCACAGCACTAGTGTGAACATTACCCCATCACTAATCGTAATTTGACAGGTTGTCTTAGAATGCCGGACGTTATTTTATTATTGAAGATTCCTCAAAAACCCACCCAGAAGAAGCCAGAATGGCGGAAGAAATCGACTCGAACAACAGCAACAGGACATCAGGTTACTTGAGCAAAGCAACCAGCAACAGAAACAGTACCTAACCTCAATCCATGGATGCTAATGTGTTGTCTCGCATTTTACCCGGCATCTCCACACCACCTCTACAGCAATTCAGTGTCATGGGAAGCGAGTAGACAGCATGGATAACACGTTTTGAACAGTAGGTACCCAGAGGCTAGTAAACTCAAGCACATACCATCTAAAACACAAGTAAACTCACTTCTTTGTATACCTTATGGGCAGCGTTGCCGTCTATAGAACTGGACATTAAAACATAGAGAACCTGTGAGACATGCATCAAGTCTACTGCACAACAACCTGAACCGATTATACCAGGAAAAGTTCCACAATGTCCTTGAGAAATGTAGCAGCTGATTTATGTACCTACAAAGGAAATGAATACTTAGTTGTAAGAGATATTATACCTACTGTTCAACTATCCAGAAGTTATTACACTGAGCTTGACATCATTATCAGCCATTACATTTGAAAAACATTATGGCAAGACATGGTAAAAGGTGTAAGAGCCTAAGAACTGACAATGAACCACAATTTTCTTCCCAAAAATTTGAAAATTTTACTGAAAAATGGGAATTCAATCACATTTGATTTTAGAGGAAGAAGCAACCATTAACCTACTTAATCCCAGGGCCAGACAATCAGTTTGTACAAGAAACAGCCATTCCGGCAGATCCAAACAGAAGTAGAAGGACCATCTGCATCAAACAACTTATCTGATGGTCTGCCTCGAAGCCGTTTTGTAAGAATTTTAAATAAATATATAAAATAAAATTTCTTTTTTCTGAGTACATGCCCCATACCTTACATTAACATGACATTATTTTATAGTTTAAAATTAGTTAGGTAGATATTTCTCACATTGCCTATCGGTCTAAAGCATTCTATTCTATACATAGTGTAGGCATTATATATTATCCATGATATTATTATAATGCCTGTATTATACAGATTGCCGGTAACAACTACAATAGGTACATAAAATAATAGAATAGGTGGGTATGTTAGGCACTCAACATCTACAAATTAGATGATTAAAATAACATTATACTTATGAACTTGCTGTTTATGTATTTTTATAAACAATAGGTACATTATATTATTGACAGTAATATATTATATTTATTTGACATCATCACATGGACATGTTCACACTAATAAAATAATACTTATAGATCGGTAAATGAATGCTCATATGGAAATCTAGAGGGAAATGGCAGAAGCAGGAATTTTGACTTCGGAACTCTGGACTAGTTAGGAGGTATAGGTACACACTAAAAGTCCGGACCCCTCCGAGGTCCGACCGGGGGGAGGGGGAGGGGGGACACAAAGAAGGTCCCATTTTTTGGTTATTTGGTTACCTACCTACATCTCGAAAATAATGGTTTACCGGCGGCATAGTGTGTAGGAGCCCTAAAGTTATGTTGCAAAAAAAATTGCTGCATACCTAAAGCAGGGATTACATTACCCTGCCGATCGGGCCCGTTTTGACATTACATTACTTGTGCAAGAGTCTTACTTGAAAAACTACTGAAGCTAAGCAGCAATATATATCAAATCGGGCCCGATCGGCCGGGTAATGTAATCGCTGCTTGATAGTTTGTTTATTTTAATTAATATGTTACATATTAATTGTAGGTAGGTACCTACATTATTATACCTATTCTATCGCCTAAAATTATTGTATGTTTTGTTTATTTTCATTATTAATTGTTTATTTTTATTATTATTATAAAATAAGAATCAATAACCTTTAATAATTAAAGGTTTATTGATTCTTATTTTATAATAAACAAAACATACAATAATTTTATTATTATGTAATAGGTATAGTTGCCCGGCTATGGCTACTATTACATACTACATAAAATCACGCCTTCATCCCTAATGGGGTAGGCAGAGCGAAAGCGATCTAAACAAAGGTCGTTTCACCACGTCTGACAAGTTTGAGGGTTTACAGATGATGTGTACCTATACATATTGCTATAGTGACAGGTTGTCAGCCCATCGCATCGCCTAAAATTGCAATACACTGAAACCCTCGAATCCCTTAGCTGGTTTTTACAGCATGCCCGGGAGTTGATGCAGCTGGCACATGTGTCTTTCTATCACTCCCAGTCCAGCATGGAAGAGTGCAGCAGCAACAGCATGGCTATTGGTACCTACCTACATATTAAAATGTGTGAGTTAGAGACTCGAATTTAGCTGGAGGCAGGTTTGGGAGTGAAAACAAACAGTATACAAAGTTTACAATCATATATTCTTGGTAATTCATAGTCAACAAAATACACAACCCATGTAACAATAATCCTAAACTTAATCCTAATCTATATACTAATCGGTGATGGACGCAAGGTGCGTGGACCTGGATGGCGGGTATCGGACAACCGTGTTCCTTAGCATGGCAGGTTCCCTGGCAGCTCGGCGTCCCGGAGTAGCGATGCGAGGATGCTAGGGCAGAGAGAGGATTTGGTTAATGAAAATGAAAGCGACTAGTTATGACGGTGTGCGCTGGACGATGCGTGGTGGCAGGTCAATTCAAACCTGGATGGGTCCCCCTGGATTCCCGGCCTTCCTGGGCTACGGACTGGACAGGTTTGCAACGCAGACAGATGAGTTTTTATGCCGGCAGACAGTGATTGTGCGAGTGCAATGAAATAAGCATACACACACGGATCCAAGCAGGTGAGCGTGATAGGTATCAGCTAGCGGTGCAATGCAAATTGGGTGATGGTGGCAGCGATGTCGATGATAATGTAACCCTGACAGGCTCTTACTAAAGTCTGCCTCGGGACAGAGATTCAGCATCAATGATAATAGCAAACGCGGGCGTGCGGGAACGTTGCGTTAACGTTTCTGTCAGGCGCTTTCTCTTCCAGACGACAATCGGGTGGGTTACCGATATAGGGTAGGCAGGTGTGAGAATAAATATCAGGATACAACCCTCTCGGACCCCGGCAGCTAGCAGTACCTTTACACAGTGCAAGCGGATACAGGATATTGAGCAAGGGAAACCCAAAGTGGTGCGCTACCGGTAGGAAATAAGCAATATTAATTGCTGTGAGATGTTTTGTAAGTCTAGGATCTATTCACTATTCCTACAGGCGTTCCTACGCCTGGTGGCCTATGGCCTGGCTGGGCACCCCTCACACTCGCTATGCTCCAGGATCTATCAGGATTGGTGGCGGGAGAGAATTGAATTGAGTTGTTATTCTCTACCAGCAAAGTCACTGTGATCCAAGATAGCGCTCCCCCCTCACTTAGGTTTGATAAACCTCCGAACACAGCGCTTCATGGGGGAGAGTGGGTTTGATCCTAACATAGGATTTAGAATGTAAATTAATTGGTAATTAATTTGAGAAACCATAGTTCTGAATTAATTCTACGAGTGAGAAGCTATTGTATTGTATTGCTAAATGCACAGGTACTTAACGGGTCTGGAAATGTAGCGCCGGGGTTCGGAAAGCATACTCTTTTCTTGTATGGCCCGCGGCTGCCTCGGTTGCTGGCTGGCAGGCTCGTTATCTGGTCTGGATGCTCGGTTCTGGATCAACTGTGCGGGCACTGACTCTAAGTAACTTATACTCTCCGTAACCAAAGATCCCAAGGTGGAGATGGAGCTGCCGGCGGCGGCGGTGAACTGTAGCTCTGCGGCTGCGCAGGTCTGGCAGGGTTTTGCGCGCAGCCGGTACGCTCAACGGGTCACTCTCGGTTGCACCATGCGCCTCCTCGCGGCGCCGGGTTGTGACCCAGTGGGAACAGTAGTCAAGTCATAGTCACAATTAAAAAGTACTTCTTTCATAGTAAACGGTGAAAGGATACTTTACATTATTACTAATCGTATGACATTAATTTGCTGTGAAGTCCAGAATATTAATGTGTAAGTTTCAGTAAGCCCGTCAGCAAGCCCCTTGTTCTTCAATTATAATCTGAAAAGCAGAAACAAATTATAAATAAGAGCACTGTACATAAAAGTAGGCATAAGAATAATGCACAACTTGCAAGGACAAGATCCAATACAAATGTTGGCTACCACACCCTCAACAACAGAGTCATTTATACTTGGAACAGTCTCCCTCAAGAAATTGTCAATGCTCCCACAAACACTTTTAAAAATAGACTTGACAAGTGGTTAAATAATAACAACATTTTAAAGTGAACAATAAAATACAATGTGAAGGACTTTTAAGTGAATCATAAATAATGGACTTAAATTAAATATAAGCGCACACACAAGCTACGGATATAGCCACATCAGCAATTCTGCTGCTGGACTATTATTAAATAATAATAAAATTATATTTTATCTACCTAGAGAATAGTTTTTCATTTAGTACATGCAACAAAGTCCAAAGAACTGTGTAATAGTAATAGATGGTTGAATTGCCCTCTTACACCACTTGGAGAAACATGTGAAGTTTTTAGGGTAATTTAGAGGCTTAATGTGTCCTCTGACACACAGAATCCTTTTTCTTGATTTATGATAAAGTGATTCAGGCTGGATTGTCCTCACCAAACTGTGCAAAATCTCACAAAGTGGGCATCGAGCCCACAATCTACACGGGTGAACCCAAGGCTCACACCACTAGAACACAGATGCGGTTATAATTTATATTGAATATATACCTACTACAGAATACAAGACACCACAATTTTTTTTACACTAGAAGTAGGTAGGTACCTACCTGTTGTTTTATTTTCTTTCAGAAGTTAATTATGTTCCGCATAGTTTTATTTATTTCTGATTCATTGGAGCCGATAGTTTGTTCCCTTCAGTTTAGTTCTGCATTTAGCGAGTGGTTTCATGAAGAATTGACCTTAAACCAGTCCTCACTCCATACCTGGAACATTATAAAACATTGGTCTATGTTATCTTTGAATGAAAGTAAGTTTGTTTGTCAAAATTGCTACTTATACCTTTAATAACCTGAATCATACATACATACATACATAAAATCACGCCTTTATCCCTAACGGGGTAGGCAGAGAAAAAACGACCTAAATAAAGGTAAATTCTGCCACGTCTGACAAGTTCTGAGGGTTATTATACAGGTGATTATGTATAGAATAGGACAGGGTGACAGGGGACTACTTGCATACTGGGCGGTCACTATGCCTCCTTGAAAATATTCTAGACGTGGGTGAGAGAAGGGGAGAAGACAGTTTAAAAACGTAGTAATGTTAACTCTTTACCTTTAAAAGATGCACAGCACCGGCCGGGACACCGCATTCACCGTAAAAGGTAAAAGCAAGCGTGATGAGCGGGCCGCTAAGTAGGTACCTATAGTTACTGGGTAATCTGTGGCCGCCACTGATGAAGCGCTACAGCCACAGCGCTAATAATATAAATAAAATTACATACTTTTATGATAAAATTTTGTTTGTATGTTGGGGTATGTTAGTTGTCAAAAATGTCAAAATCAAAATCCACCATTACCAAATTCCACCAACCAAATCACTCGCCGGCAGGCGCTGGTCGCTGATTGGTTGAGTCACTTTCAGCCGCGGCAAGTCAAACTCATGAACTCGAACTACGTAATCGGACCTGATTTGAGTGCGATTGCGTTTATAAATTAACAAGCTACTCAAGTTCTGAGTAAAAGTTTAATTTAAACTTGCTTGATCGACTCCCAAGTGCGGTTCTGAGTCTCGACTATAATTGCGGCCCTAGGTATAAGCTTAATAAAATTATACAAGTATGAGAAACAGCATAACCTTTGAGAGAGCTGGAGTTAATACTAAGTTGGAAACCATCCTCCAGGCTCTCCTCCTTCTACGTTAAGGTTGCTAACAGTGAAATTGAAGATAGTTAACTCTGCGAGGTATGAAAAGATGCAAGAAAAGTAAAGGTAGCTACAGAAAAATTAAAATGTGTGAGATAATGTTCCATCGCTAGTCTATTGGGCGCTTTTCCACTAGACGGCACGGCACCGGTAACGGCGACGGCACGGTACCGTCGACGGTATCGTGGATGAGATAATGTATGAAAATCAATGAAATTATATGACACGCTTTTCCACTGCCGGCACGGTGCCGGCACGGCATGTCATCGATTCCCATAGGTATTGTCACGTGATCGTCGCCGTGACGGTGCCGTGCCGGTGCCGTGCCGTCTAGTGGAAAAGCGCCCATTAGGTCTCTCGATTCTCGTTTTAATTTACTAATTACAAGGCAAATATACACCTCCACTTTACACACTGCTTTATGTCTTACGTGATAGGCAGACCCTTAACAGCTTTTGTACTTTATTCTAGGAAAACCCGTTGAAAAATAGAAAAAAAACTGTCCTTTTTGAACCTGATCCAATTTATTGACATTTGTTACAATCTCTGCCCTCCGAAGCACGGACTGCTTGTTCTTACTGGTATATCAGGTAATCAGCCTGCATTGTCCTAACCAAACTGGAGATAATCTTTTCAAATCCACAATAAGCTATAAACATTAGAAATTGTAAGAAATTTATTTTTAGATAAAAAACAGTGCCTGTTGTGTCCTTGTTTTTTATGTCCTGTTTTTATGATATTATTTGTACAATAAATTGTTAAATAAATAATTAAATAATAAACTTTCAAACCCGTTTTACCCCGTAGGAATCGAACCCACGACCTGGTTCAGGAACCCTGGGCTCAGACCACTAGACAACGGAGGTAGTATTTTTGCTTAAGGTAGTACGTGACATAACAATATTTCCCTTCAACGCTACAAAATTGCTACGCAATGGCTATTTGTTATCTTTTTCTATCTGATTTTACTTATGAAGCAAATATATGATTATACGAGTACATACGTAAAACGTGCTTATTTCCCTTAGGGGGCAGACAGAGTTTTTACACCTTGGACAACTATACTTACTTTATTTTATTTAGGTGCCCTCTTTCCACAGGGGCCCTCTACCAATCTAAAAAAAAACCGAATTCCGCGAGAAATGAAAGTAAAAAAATATTGTGGCATGCAATACGAGTACCTACATATCATCATTTTCCGAGAATCAAGATTTATAAGTATTAGAGTGATCTACATTTAAAACGGGAAAACTTATAGGAAACTCACGATATTCTATTTAGATATTTGAGATTTTGGGGTGAATATAGTAAGCAATAAATGTGTCCCTGTTGAATAGCTGCTTTACACATTTATTGCTTACTATTATTTATTGCTTTATTGCTTGCTATCTTATAGCATGACCACTGACCGCCTAGGGAGTATATATGTTCCTTGCCACTGACTAAAAAGAACTGAAGAGAGAAAGACAGAAAAAGAAGGAGAGATGGACTTATGAACTCCCTATAAGCCCTTCACTATGGTACATCTATGGCAGGTCCTTTTAATTCATGAAAAAAAATTTATTCAAAAAAAAGGAAAACATTAATTTCAGTTTGTCTAGTGAATTTTAAATGATGCTATTTTTGAATTTGTGACTAAAAACCATGTATGTTTGGGTTTTACATGCTCTACTTTTAATAAAATGTGACGGGTGTGTAGTGCTATAAAATTTTGTGTATGTTCTTTAGTTTTGAAAATTAGTGTAGGAAAATAATAATATTACTTTTTATTTATTTATTTATTTATTTTATTTTTATTTTTTCAGAACACCTACAGCTAGGTTACAAATAGGTAATGAAAGATAGTTTTTAAATATTTTTTAGACTTTTAATACTTTTAACAACCTTAAAACTAACATTAACCTATTTACAACAAACAGCTAAGTTTACTGGTGCAGAGGGACAGAAGAGGTGGCGTCATGCGCGGGCGCAGGTTGCTCGTGAGTGGCATCCTCATGGAGCTGATGTAGCTGGTGGTCGTCCACGCCGCGGTACGAGTCGCCGCCGTAGCCGCCGTAAGCGTGCGACTTCACGATGTGGCCCGACTTAATGGATGGGGAACAGCTGAGCAGCAAGGGCACGCTGCATCCACCAACGTTGGCGTTAGGGAATACTCCAATAGCGGGTCCTGCAGGGGCCGCCTGTGCTGCGTTGATGCCAGCTAAAGCTGCCGCCGCAGCTGCCGATGCAGACGCGGCTCCACCGTAAGCCGGAGCTAGCGCAGGCAGAGCTGGGGCCGGTCCGTACGCGTAACGAGCCATCGGCAAGTGTCCGAATTGCTGCTGCTCGAACATCATCTGCTGTTGCGACATGTCTTGCATTTGGTCCATGTCTGAGAAGTTCATCATCTCCTCGTCAGCGTCACGGTATAGTGGGTAGCCGCCGCCGTATGGGAGGCCATGTGGTAGAGCGGGCGCGTAGGCAGGGGCGTGGTGCGTGGGTGCGAGGTGATACGCTGGCGCCGCCACGGGAACAGGGATCGGGGCGGCTCCGCACGGCGCCGGCGCGTAGTAAGATCCAGGATAACTTGACCTCCTGTCCCTTAGGTACTGGTCGTACTGCTGGTACTGGTTCCAGAGGTTTTCCTCCTGAGGCTGCTGGCCTGGAGCCAGCGCCGCACTCCACACGGCGGCAATCGTCGACGCAAACACAATAGCTCCAACAAATTTCATTTTGTTTTTCTGTTCCCTCGCAACTGTTGTTTACTTGAGTATCTTTCGAACACTAAATTGTTTTTCCAGAACAGCAAATATTTATACACGATTGCAAAACTTACATTTCGATGGGGGATATTTACTTAGTTGCACTTTAGAGTTTGTAAAACAAGAATGACCGACATATTTTGCAAATTAAGATATTTTGATCTCGAATGAGATGCAACAATTGACCCAAATTCCGAAACAAATAGATATCCACGTTAAATATTATTGAGTTGTAGAAACTAAGAACAGAATATTATAAAGCAATTAGCAAGAAACCAATTATAAAATATAAGTAGCGTAATAAACTATCACGGTAAACAAAAAAAATATTATACCTACTTGGATCTCTCTAAATTATTGGAGTGCCATGAACAAACACATAAACATTTAGGTAATTTCCATTCAACTGCCTCGCCTCTGTCTAACAATCTGAGCTGAACCATTGGGTTTTCGCCCCGGAAGTTTAGGATCGGTTTTTCACAGCGGGGACAAATAAAGTAGATTATGTTTGATAGCAGGTATTATACCCAGGGTTCATCGGGTCGTTCTACCTACACGACAGAAGAAGAAGCATTTAAATCTGCCAATAATGATGTACAAGGAATAAGCACCTAACAGATTACGTAAAGTGTATTATTATTCCAGTGTAGCAAGATGCTACGTACTTTGCTACGCCGTAGCATTGCCTACGCGGGACCTTAAATACACATTAAAGTAGAAGGTAAAAGAGGCGAGCTAGATTAAATGACAAAGATTTCTATACAAATAATTATTGTGAGACTAATTAAGTTTTGTTTGTAGAGGTAGGTACAATATTTCAACAAGTAGAAGAACGACGAAGAAGACTTTTGACATTATTGTTATGATTATGATAGAAAAAGATTATGGATTACAAAATGTGTTCTTATCAAAAAATATCATTCAACTACATCAAAGTTATTTGAACGAAGTTTCAACAATGTAGGAAATGATAATGCTGATGCTGGCATTACGTTGCTACGTGCCATCCAGCAATTCAATATTACACATTCCACATTGCTCGATGAACAGCATTTTGTTTGTTCAGCAACCTACTTTGTTGTAATCTGGCGTACAATCGAATGTTAAGTTATATTACTTTTATCACGCTATAATTCTAAGGCTTTGCATTTCATGTAGTCTCGCATTTATCTTTTACGGGCTAGGCAAAGCGTCAACAACCTAGTAACATACGTTTTCACCATGTCTGACAAACAAAGAGTAATTTGTGTTTCGTTATGGCAACGGCAGGATTCTAATTCCTTAGTAGCGCTGTCACTTTCTTAATTTTGATATAAAAACAGGATACCAAACAAACACATGACTTTGACATTCCTAATCTGACATAAGACTGCTTATTTGACGTAAAATAAGGAACACGCTCTATGTTCGGTTCTTATTTAAAGCAGCTTATGTCAAATTAGGAACGTCAAAAACATGTGTTTATTTGCTATCCTGTTCTTATGTCAAAATTAAGAAAGTGAGAGCACTATTAAGAATTAGAATTGAAATCCTGCGGCGAGAATTGACGCCAATGCTACAGGCTGCTAGTTTTGTATTAATTTGAACTATAGGTAGAGCCAATTGGAATCGTTGCGTCGATCTTAGAACGAAAGATTACATTAAACAAAGCACATCACATAAAGATTTAAGATAGTACCTACTAGCATTTCGCACCGCGGTTTCACTAGTTTTCCCATGGAAATGAGGCATTTTCCCGCGGTAAAAAATAGCCTATATACGTCTCTGGGTTACCATGCCAAATTTCATCAAAATCTGTTTAATCGTTTAAGCTGAAAAAGTAACAGACAAACAGACAGACAGAAAGAGTTAGTTTCGCATTTATAATATTAGTATGGATTAGCATGAGATAGCTCACCAGGGCAATCATTGACTTTTACGCAGTGCTTGGAGTATTCGTCTCTGATGTAGCCGGCTGAGCAGCGGCACCCCACACGGCATTCCCATCTGAAATTAAAACCATGTCAGACGACAAGAAGAATACTTGTTTACACACATTCCTTTATCCCTTAGGGAACAGGCAGAGCTTTACGGCTTGGTAAAGGAGCCACACATGATAATGTCGATCGTTACATTACAATACACAGAAATCTTCGGTTCACTCTACTGTTTCTATGGTATCCCCACATCCCCAGGCTAATTTTATTACTGTGTACATTTAATCCAAATTGTTGTCCAAAAGACGATCGGCAGTCTCGGCTAAATCTGTGACAAGAGTTCAAAATGGTTCGATTGGCCCACCAATGGCCTTCATTTGTATGAAAACGTCCGGTTCTTCTTTGCATTGCCTATGGGGTTCAAATTGAAATTATCCTTACCATGTTTCTTTTTTAGCATACAGATTTTATCAATGGATTTTATACTAATTTTACAGATAACGCGTAAAATCCTTGTTAAATCATCCTATCCTCCGTCCTATCCAAAATTCAGCCCATTTTCAGAAATAAGCTACGGCGTGTAGCGAGCGTAACAGTTTTCAGACCAATAAACCAACTCGTTAACTTGTTCGTAACTTTGTCTGTGTTTGTTACCACTACTGTATTGTCATAAACTACAACTCTATAGCGATCCGTAACACTATTTTCGTGCAGGGACTGGAAAATTATAAAAGAAAGAAATCTCTTTGGTGGAAGTGTATGACATGTTTACAATAAGCTAGTTGAAAGCGCTGAAAAAAAACTGTTGTGAACGCCATAAAATCATTTTAAAAATAAAAGTTTTTCCTCTTAAATTATTAAATGGGTTTTTAGAAATATTTTTTGACAAGAAATGGCCAGCAGCATCATTAATTATAGTAAAATCTACTACCGTTTACTGAAGTATAAAATGAACCAGTCTACATGTGGTCTACATTGATTCTACAGTCTTACCTGTAAGGGCAGTAGATACCAGGCTGGCTTAGCAGTCTCATATTGACACAAGTGGGGGGGCATCTCCAGGAACACAGGGAGAACTCTTCATGTTCTTTGACACACACGTCAGTACGGAACGCCAATATTACGATTGTCAAACTAAGGCAACAACATAGGATAAATAGGATGGTGAACATCTAGTTTCATAGATTTAGTACATAAAACAGTTCCTATAAAATATGTCGCATCCTAAACACATTAGATTAGGTACGTTACACATGCAAAGACCCTTTATTTTTTAAAGATTCACACCAACTATTTTACAGAACAGTCATTAAGCTTATCCATAAGGAACAACATGGAAAAAACTATTACTTTGACTTAAAAATATTTTTACAAATTTAGTTCTTATGCGTTTGATCGAATACATGAAAGTATTTTTCATTGCTACATTATCAATGTTGAGTCGTAAAAAATATTATGTGTAAGAATATTTTGTTTCGAATGTACGAGTATTTTCCTATGTAAAATGTGCATCTGTGGTGCAGTGGACCTTAAGCTCTTGCTTTATAGGACATTTATTTATTTCATATAGCGTAATGGGATGCTTTAGAGGGCATAAGTTTCTACCATCGGGCTGATGTAGTGAACGAAAAACAAACAAAGTCAAAAATTTATTATTAAGTATAAAACTCTAACATCGACGAAAAACCTAGTTTCTAAATAGGGGCAGTTAACTTTTTCTCATGTCATGCATTCTCTGTGTATTATGTCGAGATAAAATTCACTAGAAAAATATATTAAGATTTGTAGTTTTAATGTTTACGTATGTAATAAACTTGTCCTAGTTTTAATTACAAAAATGTGCGTAAAAAGTGCATTCAATTAATAATAGCCATGCTGCTTTCACATTTCGCAACCTCAAAATGTAGAGTCACAGTAAATGAAGTTGTAAGTCGTTTCGACATGTTACATGAGTGGGTATAATTATTTCGTATATACGATTCTTCACGTACCTAGCATTAGAGATTGATATGTGCATATGTGCAAATAGTTAACTTTGCGGGCAGCCGTTGTATGCAGTCTAGTCGGACCAAAATCATGATACATGATCTATGGAAAATGCAAAATATCCGGCGCCTCATGGCAGTCAAATGATGATGAAAACCGAGTTGCTGTCACAAGTATGAATATGTTTTACTGTTCTTTCCTTCTGCTGTGGTAGGTTCAAGGTACACGCAAAAAGCAACATCATCAACTTTGTCGCATTAGTAATTTCAGAACATTTGCAATCTTGATTATAATTACTATGTACGGTTGTACTTGTCTAAATATTCTCACGTAGTTATGTTAAAATGACCTTCGTTGTTTAAGGCCACCAGGAATCCGATAGAAAAATTATGGAAAGTAGTAAATACCACTGATGTACAAATTTAAAAACTAATAAATACTTTATATTCTGATACATGCGGAAGAACCTAGCAGCAAATTGAATTTGCTTGAAACGAGCTATGGACAAATGATTGCCTAACAACTATAAAAAAAAAAAATTAAAACCTTATTTTAATACGTGGATCGTCTTATTTAGGCTGGTATAACTTACAGTACGTTCATAAAAATCACCTCCAATAGTTGCCTATGCAACTACGGGATAGGTAGAGTCAATACACATATTAGAAGCCGTTTTCATTTCACCGCATCTGACTAATATTGAGGGTGATGCTAGCTATTTGCACTCCAATACTCCAGCACCTAAGGATCCTATAACTAGCTTTTGTATGCCCAGGAAGATAGACAGTTGGTGTAGTATTCCTGTTATAAAATCCCAGTCCAGCACAGAAATTGATACTAGTTTCTGTTACTTAGTGGATAGGTAGGTACACTCGTTCCTAAGTAAAGTTATAGTAGTATATAGTATATAGTATTTCTAAAAATTGCATAACATAACAGATAACGTTATATTTAGAATCTAGAAGAAATGTTTCATAAACTTTTCATGTGTAATATTTTTTTTAATCTTTTATATCTGAACCTCAAGTCGATTTTCTTATTTCCAAGAGATATGACATGCACTAAAATACCAGACGTGCTAAAATGCTGATCTCAAGCCTTTCTTTTCTCTTTGTATCTTACATTTTATAATTTCAACGATAAATTTCTAGTATAAATAACCTACCAACTTTCTAAGAATCATTCAGTTACCAATAGTCTCCAATAAACCAACAGAAGTGTTGAAGTAGTCTTCAACATGGCTGTTCTCAAGCCTAGCACTCTCTTAGTGTTCGCAGTGGCTGTAAGCTTTGCAAGGACTCATGCCTTAGCCATCCTTGGTGGCCCCAACCATCTCCATGCAGTCCAGGGCCTGTACGTGAAACCCTCATCAGACGGCACTACAGGAGACCTCTACGTAGCAGCTACGGAAGACAAAGCGCACTGGCTGGCCGAAAACCCAGTCAACTTCCTGAACCAATATGCCGCCAGCCTCCCCGATGAAGCCGCAATCTCCAACCAGAAGCGCGCCATCGTCACTTCTCCACAAATCAAGTACACCTACGCCATGCCGATGGCTGGTGGCTCTGTAGCCAATGCCGTCTCGCAAATGCTGCCATACCCGATAGCTCTCCCAGCTGAGACTACTGAAGGCGTAGAGCTGCAAGCCGACGCTCCTGCAATCCCAGCCACCACCCAAGCTACCACCCCAGCCACCATTCCATACTACCAGCACCCTTACTACCAAATGTACTACTCCCACATGATGTCAGCGTTCGCTAACGCTCTGAACAACGCTGCTGTAGCAAAGGAAGGCAGTGGTGAAGAGGGAACCAACACCGCTACTGCTACTCCTCAAACTGCTGCCTGGCCCTACTCATACCCTGTGCAATACGTAATGGTGGACCCTACCGCCTGGGCGAAGGCACAAGCCAGCACGGCTGGTCAAACAACTTCAACCACTGAAACTACCACCGCAGCGGCATCTAATGAAAGTGCTTAAAATGTTTACTTTTAAAACTACATAATTTATTAAATTATTTTATTTATTTGAAATTTTTTAAATAATAAAGGTACTAAAATCCAAAAAAAAAATATTTTTTATTTTTGCACACTTAAAATCACGCTTTTATCCCATACAGGGTATGCAGAGCGTAAAACGCCTCGTAAACGGCGCCTTCGCCACGTTTGACAAAAATAATTTATATCGCTGTAGTGACAGGTTTGTATATTTTTTATATCTTTTTCAATTTAAAAGGAAGGTACTTACACGGTACCTATCATTTCAGTGATACTTGGTCCTAGTTCATTTCGATCTTTAATTTTTTAAATTAAATGAGTAACTTGTTTGTAATTATATAAAATGCGTGTAAAGAAACGTTTAAGATATTGCGTTTATTTTGCAACCAGTTTCTTCCAAACATGTTGTTAGAGAGAAATAGCGCTATACAAAAAACACAAAGCTATAAAATTCCGCTTGCCACAATATTCGTGTGAAAGAAATGAAATTTGACAGTTCTTTTCACATGTGAAGTGGTGTGGTGTAAATAAATCGCCGTATTTCTGGCGATTTTTATAGGAAATTAATGCTGAATTGTGCATAATATAATCTAAAAAACATTCAGACAACATGGTGTCCAAGAAAAAGAAGAAGGTTTGTGCCTAAATCTAATAATTCGTAGATAAATGCGTAGCTGGCTACTCAACACGTGTCTGTTGATAATAACCAAGAAATATTATTTATATTTCAGTATTCCTCGGGAGAGGGAGCTCAGTTTATAACCAGGAAAGCTGCTCTGAAGAAACTACAGTTATCTCTAAAAGATTTCAGACGTATTTGCATTCTCAAAGGAATATACCCCAGGGAACCAAGGAACCGCAAGAGAGCTCAAAAAGGTCAAGGAGGCATCAAAACTTTATATCACACGAAAGACATCAAATTCCTTTTACACGAACCTATAATATGGAAACTACGCGAGCTGAAAGTAAGAGAAATACCAACTTTTATTACTTTATTATCTTGTCTGTTCAAAGAGATGTTTTCATAAGGATTATAATTCCAGGTTTACCAACAAAAAATTCGCCGTGCTCGTGCCATGCGAGAATACAGACAGATGAGGAAGTATTTACGTGATTACCCAGACATAAACATTGACCATATAGTCAAAGAGAGATATCCAACCTTTGTTGATGCATTGCGGGATTTAGATGACTGCCTGACTCTATGTTTCCTATTCAGCACCTTCCCTTCACTAAAGAGGGTCCCCAGAGATCAGTCTATGCTTTGTAGAAGGCTCACTGTAGAGTTTATGCATGCAGTCATAGCAGCAAAAGCACTACGAAGAGTGTTTGTATCAGTGAAAGGTTATTACTACCAAGTTGAACTAGAAGGACAACTTATCACTTGGATTGTACCACATCATTTTGCATTCCAGGTAAATATTGAACAAATAATTTATTTCACAATACATTTTGTGTAGTGCTGTTTTAGTTTTCAAAAAGCGATCTAATATTAATTCATTTTAATTTCATATTTCAGCCACAAAATAAGGATGAAGTTGACTTCAAGATTATGTCAACATTCGTTGAGTTTTACACAATGATGCTCGGCTTTGTGAACTTCAAGCTGTTCCATTCCCTGAACCTGGTATATCCTCCAAAACTGAATGCTTCACTCACAGAGGGTGAGAATGACAAAGATCTCATTGATGAAGAGTCTTATGTTGCTGAAAGAATAGCTGCTCTGAACCTCAATCTGGCAAGAGTAGCTGGCTCAAATGATGCAGAGGAACTCCCAGAAATGGATATCTTCAACACTGAGGATGAAGATCCTAAGAAACTTGAGGAGGCCAAACTTGAGGCAGAGAAAGTGAAGAAATTAAAAACCTTATTCAAAGGTCAAAAGTTCTTCATAAACAGGGAAGTGCCTAGAGAGCCACTGGTGTTCATCATCCGCTGCTTTGGTGGAGAAGTCTCCTGGGACCGGGACCACTTTGTTGGAGCTACATTTGATGAGACAGATGAGACTATCTCTTACCAGATTGTTGACAGGCCGAGTATGGACAAGCAGTATCTATCCCGTTACTACATCCAGCCGCAGTGGGTGTTCGACAGTGTGAATGCTCGCGAATTGCTGCCCATCAACAAGTACCTGATGGGAGCTGTGCTGCCTCCTCATTTGTCTCCATTTGTTGATAAGATCAAGGACCAAGTGTACATGCCACCTGAAGAAAGGGCTTTGAATGATCCTAACTTCAAACCTCTCAGTACGTATATTTTTTCAAAACATCTTTTACTATGTTTTCATTCTAAAACTGCCAATGAATGTTAACCAATTTCGTTCTTGTTCTTTTAGGTGACGACCCATCTGGCAGTGAAATAGAAGAAGCCAGTGACGAGGATAAAGAAGAGGAAGAGGAACCAGACACAGAGGAGGACACTGAAGAGGCCATGGTAAAGCAGTACCAGCAGGAGGTAGCAGAGGACTCGCCTTCAGAAGATGAAGATGATGAGACAGACCCAGCAAAGAAGAAACTGGCTAAGGAAAAGGTAACGGGTTCAACTTACTCTAGTCTTAATATTTACAAAATGGAAACTGGCAAATTAGACAAAAAGCATAAAGTAAACAAGCAAGCAGTAAGTAAGTAAGGCCCGTATTTATAATCAGCTCTCAAGAGTGACAGCAAGTTAAAGTTCGTATCAGAAACGTCATTCCAGTACAAAATCACCTGTCATATCCGCACTCAATATTGCTCTCAATCTTGAGATAGCTTTATAAAATACGAGCCTAAGAGTACAAAGTAGAGGCATGTTTCCTTTGAGTCTTTTTTTATCTCCAGTTATTTATTTATTGTATGGCATTATTTGCTGCGTGGTCCAAAGGACAATGTAGCAGCCAGTTGAGCTGACATCTTAGCACCACCTAGTCACGTGTAGGCTTGTGTAGGGTTTATAATGTAGTTCCTACAAATGCGAAGCAACCAGTTCCAACCATCGATCAGTAACAACCATTTTTTAGGAACATCTCCATAAAGTTCCAAAAACTCCACGCTGTTTTATAATATTAATTTTTTTCTAACAGGTTTCATAAATGATAACACTAATTGTACTTTACTTTTCTTTCCAGAAAAAGGCAATGGCCGTCACCGCCGGCGTTCCCCACAAGGATAATCCTTACCAGACACAGATTGAGGACAAACAGGCCTTCAGACTACGCGAGAAATTAGTTCACAAGAAGCACAGGAACCTTTACAAGAGCATGAAGGCCGGACAGGAGGAACGCAAGAAGGAGATCTGGCTGCTCCGAAAGAAGAGGAGGCTCCATGATGAGAAGGCCAAAGAAGAGAAGAAAGCAGAGAAGAAAAAACAAAAGAAGCAGGCTTTGGAAGCTGCTTTGGCTTAGATAATAGAAGCCATTTTGTTTTTAGCATTGTAACTGAAGTGATAATGAAATATATAAAATAAAACTTATGTATTTAAAAACAATTTGTTTTATTGGTCTAATATTTACACGAAAAGGGCTTACATCTTTTAAATCATAATCATTCAATTCAAAAACATTCTGAGCAATCGTTGGAATGGCCTGGGCTCAGAGATTCATACATTTTATTTGTTAAAACTTGTTCAATCTATAAATAAACAACAAAATTAAAATAAATATTCTTAGATACGAATTGTACTGGTAAGTCGAGATGATATGACAATACAAAACATACAATATGCAAGACATGAACTTACAAGATTCTTGTCTTATCATTATGAAGTGTGTGCAGTCATATTTCAATTATAATTTCATAATGCACCATAAGCGTAAGTGGACGTCTGTCCATACTTTGCAGAGTATTTCAATCCCACTTTTTCTCGAGAAAACATAGGATTAAGTTCGCCATCTCAGCTGGCATAGTTTCTTATTCGAAATGAACTAAAACTACAGTAAACTAAATACTAATCCGAGTCTGAATCGCTGACTTCCTCCGCGTCGCTGTCCTCTAGTTCAGGCATTGGAAACCGCAGGACGGCTGCTATTCCCGTCAGCTGATCTAGTTCTGTCAATGAAAGAAAAAACTTTTATACTACACCTATTCGGAAAGTATATTAGTTCTTACTTGAAAAAAGGGAAGAAAGTACGTAAATCCAAGCGAACGAATATGCGGGCGACAAAAATATATGGGATTTACTTTCTCCCCTAGGGGAGAAAGTATTTTCTCCCCTCCTTTATTTTTTTTTTAAATTCATAATTCAAAACTAGAAACAGGCGGATGCCAAAACACAAAAAGTTTGTATCTCGAAGCCCACAAAATGATACTGGCCACTTACATTTTTTGGCAGTATGTGCTTAGCTTCATTTGCCTCTTTTATATTTTTAAGTAAAAAATATGGTAAAATCAACATGTCCGCGCGAATTCTTTTTCGTTCTTTGATTTATTTAACTTATTCAATGTAAATAAGGTTTTTAGTGTTTTCGATGTAATGTGTAATTGTATTTATTATGTGTTTTGTTTGTTTGTGTTCTGTTCGAATGGATGATGACACTTCAAATGTTCTTAAGATATCTTCTCATGTAAGTGATATCATTCTTTATTTTACAAGGATTTTTAATTATATTTTCCTCATAGGTGTAGTATAAAGCACTATGTATAACTCGGAAGAAAATGCGATTCCCAACTCGTGTGTATTGCGGCCCTCAGCTACGCTTCGGGCCTCAAACTACACCCTCGTGGGAATCGGTCCTGTTCTCCACTCGTTAAACAATGTACTATTTTACCACCAAGTTGAAATAACTATTTCACAACTGCTACACATGATATTTTGTACAGGAAAGATGTTACCAAGGTGTTGAAATATTTATTTCTTTTCTGGACTTTCGCCACGCCAGTTTTCGAATAAACAGTATCAAATCTCAAGAACAAAAAATTAAAAACAAATCCAAATAAGGAAGAAGAAGAATGATGTTTAAAACGTACGTTCGCCCGACACGTGCATGCTGGAGAATATCCGCACGTCGCCGCCGTTCTCCCGCACCGAGTCTACCAGCGCAACATACTCCTTCCGCTGCTGAATATCTTGACATCTGGAAAGGATAAAAAAACTAATATAATACCCATAATACTACTGGACTTTTGTTTCTTTCTATTATCTCCTCATTATCTCTATTAACAGCAGTCTATCTGTCATACATGGCACATGGCTAATAGCAAATTCTTTTCAGAGTTATAGAATAGACCATTCCACTCATATGTTTTTACTGACTAAAATCACATTGGCATAGGTCTGTGCCGCCGTATAGAACGCCCATGGCATAGATAGACCTGTGGCGCGGCATACGAAGGGTTAAAAAACCTTGCAATTTGTAAAATTAATTTACCTGAATAATTTATCAGAGATCATAAGCGTCTCAATAGCTTGTGCTTCGTTCGCCCTCTCGACATGCTTCTTGCCGTAGAAAGCCTTGGCCGGTTCAAGTTGGAGCATCGTGTAGAAGCTCTCCAGAAGTTTCACTTCACTGGCAGCCTTCGTATCCGAGATCTTTGCTATCACAGCCGGCTCTTGTAGTACCTCTGAAATCAAAAGGATAGCAAGAAAACATTTAAAACTTATTTTGAAAAGAGAATCTCTCAACTAAATTAATTTATTTTTTGTTCATAAAAATTTTTAATGAATATCCTGTGTATTTCAGTGTACAATAAAATTGAACTGTTTGAATTTTCGATCATATTATTCTGTACCTATTGTGAAAGACACATTAATTTTAGCAATTCTAAACAATATATAGGTGTTACATTGAAGAGTGATTTTAATTGTCATGTTGTATAACCCACCTTTCAAAGAGTGCTTAAACCCTGAAGAAGCTTTAACCAGTAGGAATTTAGACTTGTTTTCAAGCAGCAGCTTATTATCTGTCTTCACTGCAGTCTGCATCATGTACTCAAAGAACTGGTCCTTGACAAACCCAGGTGATGCGAGAATCACACACTTCACTATACTGAAGTCCACATGCCTTAGGATGCCTTGCATCACTGCATCATAGAATTTGTTCAGACCCTGTAATAATAAAAATAATAATGGTAAAAAAAGTGTTTGATATATTTCTTCTAAACTATGGATAGTGTATTGATTATTTTTTAAAAGGAAAGTTTTGATATATTGCCAAGTTTGAGGTTAATGGCGAAATTGGCAATAGTCCATAAGTTGTAAAGAATTTGTGGAATATTCTGGTGAAAGATATCTCAACCTTTTTAATTAACAATTTTTACAGAGTTCATTGATTTGTTTTTTTCTCATATAACCAGGATTTCTGATAAGCACCTTGGGTACCAAAATTAAATAAAAATAAAGTTAAATCTCAAAACGAAAAATTACCTTTTCATGTTGCTGTACAAATCCCTTCCTCTTCCTTGGTATAGTGATGTCAATTTTGGACCGGACCAGTGTCATGGATGGAGTGATGAGACAGACATTAGCCAGACCTTCCTGCATCACCACTGCAGCCACATCAGCGTTGGCTGCGGGATCGCAAGCCATCTCCACTCGCTCTAATGCTACAGAGTCCCATAGCTGTTTTTGGAGTGTGAACTTTCTGTTCAGTTCTAGGTCTAGTGTATGGTAAGCTCCCATCTGAAATGTTCAGAATGATAGAGGTTATAAAGTATATTTTTTGATACATTTAACTTTTCTAAAATATTGTCATGTGTAAAATATGAAAGTTTAGAAACCAAAATGCTTTGCAAACTTAGCAATCAATGCTGAATTGTATGTTAAAAAGATGAAAACAGACTATTATGTTAACTCAGAATTGAATTATGAATGCTAAATTGTGTGTCTTGTAGGACAAAAGAGTCCGTCAATGAAACGTGTTGATTACCTTTACATACTGGTTCTCCACAATATTCCTGCCCTTCAGCCGGAGCATGCATGCTTGAGTGTCGAAGTCGATGTTCTCGACGCGGATCGTAAGTGTAGTTCGCACACGGTTGCTGGTTGAAGACCCAGTGGAAGATTCTGTCTGGACCTTCCTCACGGTAGACGCTGTCACCGCATCGCCTTCCGCAATCAGGTTGTACGCGTGCCACATGTCTTCCGGCTCCTCAGCGATGAGTCCAATACTCCTGGAAAGACAAATATTACCAAAACAATGCTAAAAATGAAGCGTTTGATGCGCTTATTTGCGAATTGTTTTATGGTTATATTACTTACCCGCACCCATCCTTTTCGATATTTTTAAATACTAGCTTCATTGTGATTTCGTTTAGTGGCAAATTAGTACATTTTCAACTCTCATTTTTATCAGAAAATCCAAAATAATTCACGCAAATCTTTCCATCTGTTCTGTGACGAAAACACTAACTTTCGTTCAGAAATCAATAACAAACCTAAAAAATCGCTAATCGAAATATAAGAAAGAGACAACGCTATACAAACTTTTCATCTGTTGTCACTCTTTACTAAAATATTATTGCCAGATATTAGAACAAATAAACATTTCTGAACGAAAACTACTGTTGAGAACAGTGCGTTTTGATACTGCTATAAAACCTGTCAAACTCAATAGAAGATCATGTCAACCAAGCGACATCGAAACGCAAATTTGATGTTTTGAACGTAGACACGGGAGGACGGGTATCGTGGTAATTTCGGTTAAAAAGAATTATTTCCCGTTCTCGGCTGGTGCTTTCCAGCCTTGAGTGTACAGTTGTGATGATATTGAAGACATTTAGTGTATAAGTTCATGAGTTATTGTGCTATGAGTGCAGTGGGATAGTGATAACGTAGTGCTGCTCAGCTGGCTCTTCGTGAGCGGTAAATCTCGCTAGTTTTTCTCTAGGTTACGGATTGCACTTTTTGTGCTCCAGTTCATAAAGGTATGCCGTTATATTTTTTCTATGTTATGCTTGGTCAGCAATAACTGGCTGCAAATAAACTCCACATAACAATTTTTGTATCTCGCATGTGTACTGGTTTTTACAGTACAAAACAACTCACAAAATTTGTACCTTATTTACGTTAATTTGGTAAATAAGGTACAAATTTTATGATTTTTCAATTCCCATTTTATTCGCGTAGGAAAATCTATTCGTCATTATTTACAAATATCTCACATTGGCCGTGATCCAGATTACGTGTCCCCGTATTGCGCGGGAACTTGGGGATATTTTTAGTATTATAACTCGTACAATGATTTGAGTTGCGTCCCTTTTTGTTACAAACTTGTTTATTTTTTTAACTTTCGTGCAAACGCGTATATCCGATAATAATGGTCTCTTAGAGACAGCATTAGTAGTGAAAGTGTTTAAAAAGTGAATCGAGAATGAGTGAAGTGCAAGGGACTGGTCCCCCGGACGAGACGTCTGAACCCTCCACACCAGCTGCACCAACATCCACCACACCGGCCCTGACTCCAACATCTGCCCCTCCGACTGCTACTTCCACCCCCAAGCCTGAAGTGACCAGGCCTACTTCCCTGCCCAAGCCCTCAGGCTTGAAGCCACCCTCCAAGATTGGCCGGCTGTGCTCCAACTCAGCACCCAAACCAGCTGTGCCCATCTCTCCTAGAACTGGTGAGTTTAGCATATATGTTTCCACTTTAGCCAGATACTATGTTTGTATAAACAAACAGTTTAATACTTTCTTGTCAATAAAAAACACTATAAAACATAATATCTCGCTAAGGGGTCTTATTTATTTTACAGATTTGCAGTATTTATCATGTCTTTGTTTATCTTATATCTTACACAAACTGCAATTGACCAATATCTAAATGTTATTTTATTTAGGTAATAATTGATGTCATACAAATTCTTACATTGTACATTCACACAGTATTACAGAGTTGGACCATTGATTGTTAACCAATTGATGGATTTGGCTTATTTGTGAGTCAGTCTCATTGCTTCCAATGAAGTATATTCAGGATGAGGTCAGGTTGAGTATTTACAGACTAATGTTACTGCATTCTAATGATTTCATATTCAAATTGCACTTTAGACATGCATATGCAACTCAATATAATTTCAACATAAAATTATAGCATAAAATTGATTGTAGAAATCAAATAGACTGTGTTAGAATGTAAAATTTCCTCTTTAATAGCACTTTCTTCATCTTGGCAAACATATTTTGTGCTACAAAATATCTGGAACAGAACAAATATTTCTTGGCAGAGCTTCATCTACCATATCAATATCTTAGCATTACCCTGAAGAATGCTATTCACATGAAAGTAATGACTTTGCTGGCCTAGTCCTAATCAGTATAAAAATCGAGGTTCATTGTCTAAGTTTTCTAGGACATGTTTATCACGACTGCTTATCTGCAGTTAGAGGTTGCATTACACCTGCACTGTAGGTCTCGGGCGCACGCCCGATTAAACTAATAAATTACGTTGGTTGCGCCAAACATTACATTTGCTTCTCGTACATTTTCGGTCATTATACGATTTTTTCGACTTGATTTTATTCTTCGTATTTTAGCAAGAATGTTTGGGTGGCAAAGGGCTGAAGAACAGAAGAATAAACGTAAAATAAAACACGTTTAACGTGTGACTGAGCCTTATAATGTTGTAATGCACTGTCCTAATTCCTGATGCGCTTGCGCTTACCGATATGCGTCGAGACGGCCTTCGTCGCATTTAGCAGACTCCTTTGTTTTACTTAGCTGACACAGACAAGCATATCAGTTTCTCTTAAGAATAAGCCTAATGAGAACACTAGCTCTTAATGATTATTGTGCCGAGTATCTGTCGTTTTTTTATCGCTAGTGTTTCGTGTTTCGAAGATATCTTGGTACAAATAGCTTATCTCGTTTTTGCACATTTGGAAACATAAAATACTTAGTCCATAGTTATCATTCAGTTTAATGCGTAATAATAATAATAAATTACATTTCATATCGCAAATAACTTAGCTTCTGAATTGCCTACTTGGCAAAAATTATTCTCTATCACATTTAATTGCAAATTTTATTTATTGCTACTTAATTTAATACTCCTTAAATTTTATTACATCCTTTAGTAAATATTGAGGTAAATTACAACCTGCCCACGTATTTAGTTTATTTATTTACATATAAACTTAGATCACCGTCGCTTATTATAACTATGAGAGGTAGACCACAGTGAGATCATCCGATCACGTCTTATTGTCGCAAACTCTAAAACTCCTTCAACAACACGACCTTGCGAAACACGTTTCTAGTATTTTTTGATAATTTGTTCCGCCGATTCGTTGATTGAGTTAGCTTTAATCGATGTTTGATTAATCGATTGCTCTATCACGAAACTTGTTGACCATTGACGTCACTCTAGAAACAGAGGGCATGCTCTCAGTATGCTTCAAACGAAAGAGAGTATCTTGCTCTCGGTACGAATTTTACGAAAAAATAGGAAACAAATAAAAACTTACGTAATCTCTTTAATATAACATCGTTTTCCAGTTATTATTTTATCGTTTAAATAAGCGCAAACTCGTTTCCAGCTTTCCGATTAGAAATATATTTATCGATACCAAGACCTTAACATTCTGACTACCTACTTCCGTTTTTTATAGACTCGAAACGACATTATATCGAGAGGGAGAGTGCCATGCCAAGTAAGTTTTAGTCTGTAACCAGACGGCTCCTCCTTTTGTCTTGTCGCTGTCGGCTGAGTTTCACCGGCAAGTGTGACCAATGGCCGATTCGCCTCGCTCGCACCATCGACGACGATCCAAGCCGATAACACTCGATTTCTCTTGCACTTTTTTGTTGCAATTTTTGATCATGTTGATAAGGAGTTATTTTAATAAGAACTTTATGGCCAATCAGAACTAATGAGAAGTCATTTTGCTTCATCCAAACATGTTGGTTGTCGTCAATAGTAATCAAATCACATGCCTAGTTGACTTAACATATTTCTACAAACCTTACTTTAGTATGTTATAAAGTTCAAGATTTTACTCTTATTATAAGAGCTTAACATAGCAAAATGTTAAATAGGCATTTAAATCAAACTCGTTCGAAATTCCTTCCTCTTGAAACTAGTTTCTTTAATGTTAACACATTTAGCTATAACGTTAACTCTATGATCAAAGTTCAAATATTTCCCAAACCATTCAAACGGTACTTGCTAAAGGGTCATTCAAAGGTCTGGTCCGTTGCATCACTCGTACGTAGCCCCCTCTTGCATTGAAAGGAACCCGCATTCTATCCAGTACAATGCAGTTCATACCTAACGCAACCTTTACTGGCATATCATATAGCTTGCGTGCCCGCCTGTACTCGTACTTTGCCAGGAAATTAACTCGTTTAGGAACAATGGCTATGATACTTTCTATTCCAAAAGAATAGTTTTAAGTGAAATGTTTCGTTGAAGGCTAATAAACAAAATCTGTTTACAATTAAGTAGGTTTATGAAACAAATGTCAGAGTGTTTACATTCGTGCCTGTTACAAAGTACAGAAGTGGAATTATTTGTCCCACTATAACCATAATTGATGCATATTCCGTTTTGCTTGACTTATCTATAGGTATTAATAAATTCGATTTTATCACGTAATCGATTAATCCTGATACGGTTAAAAATAATAACAAGGTATTTAATATAGTTAGCAGTTATTATAGGACTATAACGTGTGCTTTAACTGTGTTATTTATAGATCAACTGCGTAAGTCTTTAACGTTACAATTTATGTCAATACTTTTATGGCAACTTCACATTTTCTTAATTATCACTCGTATTTCATTCTCCTTAAAAAAGATTAAGTTGTTTCCATTAAGAAAAATAAATGGTTCTGTCGAAAGTTCGCGATAAATCAAAACATGAATTGAGCCTACGTGTTGTACAATGTACATTTATCTTATCTGATAAATAAGGGAGACAAAAAACACTCAATGAACATCCTTGACACGAAAAAACATTGTTTTATCAAGTTTAACGCACTTACTTATATCTCTACATAGAGTAATAACTAAAAACCTCTTTTTTATGCCAAAATAATGCACTATCATATCAGAACTACACTTGATTGCAAAGTATGAAAAAATACGGCATAGACAGCAGCGAGTGAACCTGATCCACTATTTGTTTACATACAAGTAACAAGAGCGTACAAAAAAACCATAACCGATCCAGTTTATAAGACCATGTTCATTGTAGTTAATGGTAGCAAAAAGTAAATCCGTTATAGTTTTTAACCGTAGTTATAGAACCGGTCGCGCGTCCTTGTGTCGTAAATCAGTTGTAGTATCGTGCCTGTTAAAATACCGTTACCTTTTATACTATTCGAGGAAACACCAGCTAATTGGCTACGCAAAAACACCCGAAAATTTTCAATCTGCGGTTTTCGTGCTTATCAGCCTTGATCGATTCGAAAGTGTTGTTTTAATAATATTATGGCAAGGGGCGAGAACGAACATGTCTTGGGTTATAAAGAAGGAAATTTCATTAACTTTCTACTCATTGGACCAAATTGATTTCCAAATCATGCACAGTCGCCAAGTTTAATAACTTACCAATCCTTTATTGTCAAAAGCAATCAATTTATTACAACATAAAGAAAGCTTAGCTGATCTTGATGAGTCTATGCTTGCATATGGGATATTTGCTGTTTTTACGCAAATCGTCTGGGTATATGAAACGAACAAGTTTCATAGTCTCACAATCTCTACAAGTCTAAATAAACGGCGCAAGCTGGATCAAAGGCCAGCAGCGGGCAGCACAGCAATTTGCCCGCCCGGTATTCTTCGTGATCACTTTCACCGTAGCGTGCGCGAGCGCAACTCACCATTATTACCGACACCTCCCAAATTACTCCAACTCACTCTTCTAACACAGATAAAAACATATTTTCTATTCCATTCGTCAAGATCGAAAATTGTTATGATAATTTCTCTTTTAGATACTTTCTTGTTGCGAACTTATTTTGATTCGTTGTTTATTTTTTCGTCTGTTGTGGGAATGAAACAGCTGGTCTTTGTTCCGTAATATGACTAATGGTTTCCGGTGGTTCGGAGTCTCGAAGAGACCGGCTTGCGAAAGAATGATTACCGAACGTTGCCAATTTTGCTGTCCTTGAAAGTTCTGGCTCGCATTCCTTAGAAACTGCCGAATTAGCGGAGGCACTAAAATTTGGTTATTTAATAGAGCTTGACTTGGTTTAAATCCTAGCTTAATTCATTAAAGTGAAGAAGGTACATTCGGTGTGTACTTGCTTACTTAGATAGCAATTAGTTCGATACTTGTTTTTAGTAACTAGTAACTAAACGCTGTTGAACTGCGGGTAAAATGTAAAGCTGAGAGCTAACTCAGAATCTATTTAGTTCCTACTGGCTGATATAGTGGTGTATAACCTTTCTAGATGTTATTCAACCTAGAGTTTATGGATCTCCGTCAACACGCTATGAAAAAAGGGGATGCTTAATATAGCCAGCAATTTTATGCAAAAGTCCAATATCCTTTTCCTTTAGAAGTGGCGACTTCCCGTCTCGAACGATTTCCTCCAATTTGGGTCCATCTGTAGATTGAGATTTGAATTGAAACCAATTTCTCAAACAGCAATTTGTTCTGATCTATAATATTTAGATTTCGTTATTTATCTATAGATACAAATGAATGAACTGCTTAATCGAATGTTAACATAAACAGCAATTAAATTTTGTATGAAGTTATTGATGTCAAAATGTACGAATGTAAATGAATGTAATGTTTCTGAATGTGCTTATTATGCTGTCTGAACTAAATTGAAATGTTGTACATATCTACTAGTGAATAATAAATACTGGACTGAATTATGAATATGCTTGGCCACGTTTTGCGTATTAAAGAGGTGTAGGGATTTATTTTACGATCTAATTTACATGGGCAATATCAATAAAGCATAATAATACTATCTATTTAGATAAACTTTTTCGCCCTAATTCAGAGCAGGCTAGTGTCCCTTGGTGGGGATGTATATGAGCTGTTGATGTATTAATAAATGAGATAAACTTTTCGACCCCATAGTGTTAACTGTATAATCTTATCAAAAGCTGAAAGAGACCGAGTCAATGCATTTCCACTCACCGACAGCAAGCTTCTTAGCGCCGGACTACGGTTTTAGTCGAACAGAGATAGAACATTTTAATTATGTATCAAAAAGTTCTTTTTCTTGACTATGTATGTACCTATTACTTTTTCTACGCAATTGTCTGGAATTACGTACAATGTTTCAAAACAGGATCTACACAGAACAGTGAAGCCTACTCGGATTACGAAGTCACGTATTTAATTAAACAGAGATCAAAGTTTTATCTCGCACTCTAGCATAATACAACTTGAACCAAGAACTGTTATATGATCTGTGCCCAATTGTGAATTAAAGGCTCACTTATGCGGAATCGTGAGAATAGATACATTAATTTTAATGTTCATGAATGTTTGTTTACCGAATTAGGTTATTTATTATGCTATGTAGAGTACCTATTCCAGTTAAAATAATATATTTTACTGTGCGTGAGGAAGAATGACGCACTTTAAAATGTCGGAAGCCAAGATCCACTTCGGGTTGTTGAGCCAGCGAGGTATGTAAGCTTAGCATCGATTCAGCACGCAGCAATTTCTGTTCAGAGTTTATCGATTAAATTTATTTATTTTTTTACTTGGAATGGGTTAGCTCTTGACTCTAGACACAAAGATCAGCGATGACCGTGACAGAGTCGACGATGGAGCGAGCTAACATTTTATTTTTATAATATTAGTATTGTTAGGATCTTATCCATACCTAGCTAAAAATAATAAAAATAAAATGTGATAATATTGTGATGGGTATTTCCATCGGTGAACGGTGATATCAAATTCTTTAAAGCTGATTGTACATTAAAAAGCCCTTTCATGTATTTTGAATCCCACTTTCCAAATTATCTACGCACATCCAAACCTATTCAAATCTTGGACTTGAAGTGAATTGAGGGTTTAACGGGCCCTGTCGCGTATGGATTGATGTAGCTTTCTAACGACCATCAATTGGATGCCATCAATCAGCTGACATCTTCGGATGACTGTCACAAGTTGACAGTTCAGTGTCGTACCGTCATTTACGATGCACTGCTGCTGGGCGTGCTTCAAATAATAAAATGTTTTATTATTGTGAACTTGAGAATCTAGCTAGTCTATGCGAAAGAACCTTTTTATTTTCTTCTCATCGATATAATGAAATAAACAGCATACTAATTACGTATATCTAATTTATTATTACAGTATACTAAAATGACTCATGATTTACGGTCAAGTTAGGTGAAATTGCATGTTTTATATCTAATCCATCAAAAATTTTCATCCTGTCATAATATAATCCATCACAGCAAGGTCGCTTGAGACAAAAACTGTTTCATCAGTGGCTTCTTTTTTTCTATGGCAGTAAGATAAAATTTTCCCAGCCGTTTCTATCAGGAAACTCGTAAATTAGTGCAATGCAGTTTTTTTGTGCACATGATAATTAAACAATTACCTTATTTTTGCTATATTAGAATGAGAATTTGTTCGTATAGTCCTAGGCCCTAACCGCCCTGTATAGCAAGGAACAGTAGACAGTAGGCCGACTAATCAATGAGACAAGATGAAATATGCGCTAAACTTGAATCAGTAATGGCTGCCAGCCCACCCAGTGCACTGTTCGGAGTGCAATTACATTCATGTCTAATGCTCACTACAAATATACAGGGTCCTTTATAACATTTCGTCGCAAATCAAATATGGTGGAAAGGAGTCTAATGTCGTCATGCATGAGCATTCGATATAGGTTGTGGTAGGTTCGGCAAGAGGCCTGCTTGCTTAGGCAGATATACTATTATCTTTCTGTGCTTAGGCTATAGTGTCCGGCGCCAAGCAGCTAGCTATATTCCGTCGGACAACTTTGTATTGATCACCGTCGCCACTGATCTAGATTAAAATTAAGTACAAATCCATAGAAAAAAATCACCATTATTTATTTGTTGTCATTCTTTCTCAACTTTTCCACAAGCCTCAAACCCATAAAGCTATTTCTAACAAATCTCTAACACTCCGTTTATAATAGAACTGCAACGTAGGCACCACCTAATCCTGGTGCAACTGGTCGACCTTCTCATAGAACATTCTACTACAATAACGATCAAATCATATTCGCATGGTATTTTCGCGAAATGTCAAGCAGATTATCTATCGCCACACCTTAACTTTTTTGGCAGACTCATAGTGCAGTGGACTGGAGCGTAAACCGGATTAATAAAATAGAATTTGGCACTCAATGAATACTTGTTTATAATTCTTTCCTATCAATGTTGTCGTTAGTTTTAATTGTCTTTGCATTAAGTACTTTCAAATTTGGAAACTATAGAAAACAAAAACAAAATGTATATTTGAGGCATTTTGCACCCAGCTGATTTTGTATAGGTATAATTTACATAGAAATTAAACATGTTGTAGGAAAAATTTAATTGGTATGTTTTCGTCGTTGACGCTTTGCCTACCCCATTAGGGATAACGGCGTGATTGTATGTATGTAAAAATTAAATTCCATATTAAGCTAGTTAAGGACTACCTACAAATGGTAAGAGATTGATAATAGTGTCGCAGTTAGAGTTCCTTTCAAGTATCGATTTCAACCGTGCACGTCCGATTGGAACATTCCTACGGCTTCTTAGACATTCAGGGCGCAAGTAAACTGTTTAATTGCAACCTAATTGGTGGCAGGAATGCAAGTAATCGACATACAAATACAACTAGTGTTTTTCTAACATCTATTCAACACTAAACAGACATCTCTATTTTTAACCCATGTCGTTAAAAAATACTGTTTCGCATTTATCTTACGATGCTGTCGGTTGAGTGATATATAAAAAATAAATAATATTTGACTTTGATATTTGTAGGTAAGTACATTCGTTTCAAAGTAGGTGAGTTAAGCTCTTCTATTTTCTTTTATGTGAGTGTCAAGTCAGATGATTCGTTGAATCTCGGTCTTATTATGCAGGTCTTATAATATAATTAGAGTTTGTTGTTATCTTGCATTTTTTCATACTTGCATCCATTGATGACTGGATGACATACCCACTGCTACAAAACTTTACTCTGACACCGTGTCTCATATTCATACTCGAACTCGTGCTACAAAAGCACTTCAATGTCATGCACGTGGTTTCAATATCACATTGTTCATTATTTTGGTGACAACAATTGGATCACCATCAAAGCGGATTTCGACCACAATGGCCACGTGACGGTGACACTAAATTTCTGTGTTGCAACTTGCTACTGTGAAAATAACACAATAAACGCGCTATAATCAGCTGATTAACAATGGTAGGGAATTCGCTGAGTTGTATCTTGGTTTCGACTTTGTCATAAAATAAGTATATGTTAAATGATTGTGCCAATGTGGTATATCAATCTTGGATAAGGCAGGTTTGAACATTGTCATAAAATAATATTGGTAGGTATGTAGGTTTGCTATATCGCATTTCAAAGAGATGTTATTCCTAGAATATATTCCATTATCTAATCAGCAATAAAATTTATTTGTGTCAAATATCGAAACATTTGTACGAGTAGGTATCTATGAAGTTTGATTAACTTAGTGTTAGATAATCTTCTAATTCCCTTTAGGATTTAGTACTGACTTCTAAGCGCAAAATATAATACAGCTGAGTAAATAATTATTTACGTCAGACATACGCATAAGTGAATCAAATCTCTTTCATCCTAGCAAGCCTCGTCTTATGATTAAATTCGTACTTCTACTATTTTGGAGATTGACTCTTATAGTGTAAATAATGTTTTTAAAAATAAATGAAATAATGTTTGGATTTGAACCCGCGAACCAACTATCTTCGGCACGGTACCTACGCCAAAGATCGTGAGATCAGTGCAAATCCCAACCAACTGTAACTTATAGCTTCTTTATTTTCGTGTTTTAAATCCGTACTTATGCTTAGTAAACTACACGGATATTGTGAGTTAATAGCCATAAAAATTATATGAATCTAAAAAGAACTGGAACAATAAGACTGCCTCAATGTGATGTAATTCACAGATAAGCTAATGCAGGGCGCCCACTGCGGATTGTGTCATTTAGGATGTGAGGATCACTAACTACGCAGCATCCTCATCTTTGATCTCATTATCATTAGTCAGAACCAAGATATCATCACATTTGTTCTATAAGTTACTAAAAGAGACCTTACAACAAGACGACTAAGACATAAAAATCATTAAAACAACACTTTGTTTCAAGATGACGAGTAAAAAATCATTAATCTTAATACTACTAACGATCACCTGTAAATGTCCTTTCCTGTTAAATAGGTTCTCGGCCGTGAGCCGATTTCATTTCCTGTAGTATAGTGACGTCATAGCCATTTCGAAAAACAAACATAAATCCAAAAAACGTGACATGAGCGAAAATCTCGTCCCAAGGCTCCTTTTGCATTATTAATGCTATTACAGTGATGTCATTCTTGAATTAAACGTATATCACATTACTTTAATATACTACGCGTAGTATATTATCCGCCCTGCGTGTCCACCCGCGATTAAACGTTCCTTCTGGTAAATAACTGCAAACGAATAAACTGCAAAATAAAAAATATTTCAAAATTAAATTAACTGATGGACTTTTTCTTGACTCTAGTCTAGGTCAGGGACGACAGAAACAGATTCGACGATGGGGCCCAGAAGATGCCTGTTCACTCTAAGTATCTTACTTACTACTGAAGACTTACAATTAAGTCTACTGTAGGTCTACCTATACGAAACTAAAGATTCAATATGTCTAATTTGACTGCGGGACGCTCCACAACTCCCAGAATGTGGCCCGAACATGAGTATCATACCTGCTTGGACTTTCCCTTGAATGACGCATTTTTGGCGTTGAACAATAGCATGTCATTCACAAACCTCTTTTCAAACAGATCACGTTAATGTATAACTCCACTTTGACATGAAAAGGCCAAGACAAAGACACTTTCGCATTCAAAATTTTAAGTAGATGCGGGCTATTCTCACGTTTCATACATAATGTCGCATACATAATGTTTTATTTTATCTTATTCAAAGGTTGCAGCCTTGCTGGAAAATCCTTTGATTAAATTGTTAAGGAAATAAGTTTAATATAAGTTAGCTCAAAGCTGTGTAGTTTAGCAGATTTTATAACAAGCAGGGCACGGTTAGGTTAAGTATAATAATGAGCAGAACGGTGTAAAGTCGTTACATTATAAGTTTAATAATTTGTAAGAAGCTCAGGAATTCATGAGAAGAATAGTAGATTCATAGACTAGGGTGGAAGAGAATCAATTCCCGAGGTAGTTAGACGCCCGAGCGCAGCGAGGGCGGCTATAGTCCGAGAGGAATTGATTCTTCTACCCGTGGCAATGACTCTACTTTTCATTTAGAATATGAGGAAAATAAAACTAGTTGTTAATACAAACTAAGTATTTATTGTTAATAAAGTAGGTACCTATTTAAAATTAATAGTCATATTGGTACAATTATTGAAATTAAAAGTAACATTTTAATTTTGTCGCGGCACTCGCATCGCAAGTTTGCGCTAAATTCACACTGGCCAGTGACACTAGCTGGTTAAAAAGTCACGACATTTCATAAAGTTTTTTTTTTTTTTAATATGAAAAAAGGTCTTCACAGCTGACAGCAATTCAAGCAGTTCTATTTTTAAAGTTCATTCCCGCCCTAGGGTGGGGATGAAATTTGTATGAGTTATTCCTTCCCTGTGAAAGGAAAGCAGCATCTTCCACCCAATAGTCAGATCAAAACAACACTACTTTCCGAGTATGAGAAATGAAAATTACTTACAGTGATGATTATAAAAGCTCAACTAGCCATTTTTTCATTTTAATTCATCATCTTCATATTGGACTCATTAGATTACCTTTCAACACTATCACTTTAAAATCAAGGTTTTCTCGGAACCGTGATAATATCCCTTACGAAATTCTCATGTTACATAGTATTAGTCATATCCTGTTCTCTTCGGGTTTTGTCTCTTACCAACGTGATCCGATTCCAGTTACCAAGCCAGTATGCAGAACCATTAAAGTCCATGTCCACTGGTTAAGATCATATTGATAAAATATCGCATTTCCTTGTGCTGTATTTTTAATTCAAAAAGCTCTGGTAACTTATGATGATATTGATATAGCGCCTCTAAGCCTCGCCTCCATACAAGAAATTAATGTTATTATTGTAGCATCATAAAATTAAACAATTTAATTTGTATGTCGATATTCAGTCGGTCGAAATCGGCCCTGGTTCGGCCAGATTTTTTATTTCTTCGGTAACATACCTACATACAATATTGCTTCATAACCAGTAGGTACTGGCTAAAGTTGCCAGTGGACACGAAGCCTTACTGGAAAGTGTTCCGGTCCGCCGCGTGGCGCCTGCGCAGGTGTGGAAAATGGCGCGCGATGTGCATATCAAGTGTATTGCCTCTGTGACGCGTTATCTCTACCACTTTGTATGCATTACGGTCTGCATATCGCAATATTGACATGATTAGGCTTAATGGAATGTTTTGTTTGCCTAACCGAATCATAAACAAGGAAGAATGTGATGTGCTTTCCAAATAATTTGCTAATAGATCGTTGATCTGTCCTGTCAATATTGGATCGCATTAAAGATCTTTCTCCGTATTTACATCAAATATTGGCTTAGCTATGGCATGGCGAAGCAAAACAATTCTGTTTACAATAATTTGGAGTTCGTTTATCAGAATCAAGTTCTTACATACTTTTGACATTTTGGTGTAGCTTTCATCTCTCTATTGTACCTCGCCCAATGACGTTTTTGTAACTGTTGGTCAAAAACAAATTGGTCCCATAAAAAATACTTTCCACATTATATTCATCAGGTTCGCTTCGTACGTGCTTCTGCGCAGGATTTCGACAGTCTGTCGTCACGCCTCACTGGGCGACAGTCAAAACAAATACAGTTTTATAGGCGCTGCTAAAAAGAACTGGTTATTTTGGAGTAATGTAATACACGACATGTTTAGTAACCATTTTTTATGAGTCTTAATATTAATATGTCCCAAAACATCCGTTTGAAATAAATTCCATGAATATTGGATTACACAATTTGCTTAGCAAATAATACCTACCTACTTACTTGATTTTTTATTATAAATTCTACTTTTTTATTGTGATTCTTCGAAATCTATTAACTAAAATATTTGTTTTAGGTATATCACTTTATATCAACACTGGCACAATCTCTTTGATGCTGGCTAAGTATACATGTGAATTATGAAATAACTAACATCTTGTTATCAAGATAAAATGTTTGTACTTAGAGTTTTCAGAATAATGATGTCAAATTGATTATTTTTGTAATTACCTTATTTATTTAGTAATTAAATTAGGACAGGAAATAACCGAAAGAGCAAATGTATAAAATGCGCCAAAATCTGAATGTAAAACCATAGCAAATAAATCTCATGTTTTATATACCTATTTACTTTACGATATCTATGACTATATCCACTACTGTATAATATATATAATGTCATTTCGTTAAATTCTGTTTCCAATTGTGTTTATAAAAATAAAATAGAAAATGTATGAAAATGTATGTCCAACGGTGCTAGAAAAAACAACGTCAAAGTGTCATGTCTTTTAATCGAAAATCTTGTTTTTGAAATAAGTTTTAGCTATTAGATATAACAACATATTGAAATAGTAGATTTAGTAACAACTAATTTGCCAACACGTATAATTTATTTTTGAGATGTGTTTTTGAATAAAAAGACATGAAACTTTGACGTAGTTTTTTCTAGCACCGAGTTGGAAATACTTATATAGTCTTACGGTTACACCTGCCATGTAACAAGATATCGAAATATTCACGGGCTCGCGAATCAACGCTGTAATTGCGTTAAGTTATTTAAAAGAAGCCGGAAAAAACGCAATCGGATTACTGCGTCTCGTCACCTCGCTTGAGCTTCAGCTCCATTCACATGTTTGATCGTTGTTAGAAAAAAAAATACAACAGAAAACAACTACAGAAAATCTTTATAAACTTGTATTGAAAAATGTTACAGAATATCAGAAATATTTTCGTTAGTTTTGGTGTAAAAGCGTGCTCTTTCGAGTGTATTTTGAAATACCGCAGCCATATTATTGTTGAAACACTGGAGCGGTAATATTTGCTAAAACATACCATTACTTTACCTAAGCTTTGTTAAAATGAAAAATGATCAGGTTTGTTTTTAACGTTCTACTTTATGTCATCATCATGTATTCTTTGTCCAATCTTGGCCATAAACCTCTTCCACCAAGCTCGAGGCTTTGCATCCTCTCTCGCCTTCTAGTTGTAATATCGTATAGTTCTGGTCCATGCGCCAAATTTTTGTAAGTGGGTAAAAAAGACTGTATTTGACTTGATTTATTCGTTTGATTCTGTATTTTAAGGCAGTAGCCTACTGGCACAGTATAAATAATCTACTCGACTCAAAATAGCAATCTAAAACTAGAACCTCGTTCGCTAGCGGCAAATATATAGAACGCCCTACTTTAAAAGAGGCTATATCTTTGCAAGCCCGCGAGACCTCTTATATTAAAAATATGTAGGTATCAAGATATCTTCAAATCAGATAGGATATCATTCATTATTTTTCTTTGATCCCAAAGTACTCCCAAAGCGAGGAGTGGGAGCTCTCAGGACGCATGATTCAGCAAAAAGTTTGAAGTACTTAACTTACTTTCAAAAATATCTGCTAAGGTAAACAAACTGTATATTTTCTTCTTATTAATACCAAAGTATTTTAAATCATCTTCTCGAGAAAAGTTTTCCAGCCCTTGGGGAAAATAGCAGAGCCTGTGTTGGTTTTTTATATACAATCTCAAGCATTCTGCTGGAAATCTAGAGAATTTATTTTTGTTATAATTTCGAATTGTGACATTAAGCGAAATGAGAACGCGAATTGTCGGCAGTTTTGTGGAAGTCACTGCATTGTAAAGCTGATTCAACATTACAAAATTTTGCTGTTGGGAATTTTGAGAACATACATTTTTGAATGTCTTTCTTTCGCAAATCCGTTATCCGAGTTGTCGTGAAAGAAAAATAACAATAATAACTTTTATATTATTACTTTAAAAGAGATCGAATTTTGCTTTCTTTTACTTTCTAATTTGTAAACCGTAACTTGCTATTTTAGTCGCATATTCCATAATCAATCATCAAAACTAGAAGCCGCAGTCTACATCAGAATTCAATTACTCTCAATCACCATCGCTATACCTACTACAATCATTATTTATTATCTCGAAGCGAGAGACTGATCATTGTGAGAACTAGTGAAAGGACTATGAACTTTATCGCTGTAGATTGTTGGATTAAGCTGATCGTCTTAAAGGAGATCGTATATTGAATATAGTCTCATTTAAATGCTGCTCATAACGTGATATCAACTTATAGTTGTACACAAATGTAAATATATGTGATATCATATGTAATAAACTTACTTACATAAGAAGTATCCAAACTAAGACAGAATGTCTTGGCGCCGAGGAGAAACTAGATCCGATCGAACCTAATTGGGTAAGGATAAAATAAAGAAGAAGATGTACCTTAGTATCCATTTATTCTTTACCAACAAAATATACAGAGTAGGTAATATCCAGTTCCGTGCCACATAAACACACCCTGCAGTTCAGGGTGTTGTTTAATCTATTTGCAGTGCTGTTTATTGCACCTTTCGTCGTAAACAACAATCGTGCAGTGGCTATACGACTAATGAGAACTCGCATTAAGCTAGCTCCACGGGCCACACTAAGGCGAGTCAAGGCGATGGCAATGTACTACTAAAAACTTTACCTTGTCCATACAAAATTGCGGATGAGGAGAGCATCTTTGTATTGAGAAGGCAAAATTATTTTTTCCAGTTACAATTTTTGTGCTTTGGGAAAGTTGTTTGGTATCATAAGTAGAACATGTGGTTTAAAGGAACGCAGTACTTTTTTTTACACCTTGTATATCGCATCTATCTGTCAAACATTCATACAATTTGACAGATTATAGATTATGATGAAATGGCTATCGCAGCGTCTTATCGCGACTGCATGATACTGTAAATATTAGCAAAAATATTAAATGGCAAACTTAAACTTCTGACCATTATGTTAATTGTCATTGTACTGATACATTACTTGTGCTATGTCCAGCACTTTCTTAACCTAACCTACTAGTAGTTTTTTTTAGGTCACTTCTGTAAGACCGAGTGAAAGGAACAGCTTGTTGAGTTACAACAACAATGATCACTTTTTAGAATTGGGACCTCTAAAACAAACAAGTAAAAACACTTCGTTTTCTTTGGAGACCGTTAAGTAGCAAAGTTTGACTGACCTTTCGTTTAAGACTTACGAAAGAGGTCTTGGGTGTATCTACTTAGGCGTAGAAATTCTTTGTCTTGGGAAATTGAAGAGTATAAGTCAAAAAAGTATCATGGCAAAGTTTTGAAAATGATAGACTTATTTAGGTGATGCACACTGCCATACTGAACTAATACATAGTCCTGCCGTGATCCTGTCTGAGAAACGTAAACGTTCCTAGACTAACTACTACAGAAAGTTGAAAATCTACAATATTGTAACCATGATAATTGTTAGTTTTTGACCTTCCTACTACAAGTTCGTTGACCTCTCAAAACAAATAGTCGATATGTTGTGACTTATTCGCGGCCTACACAGCATTAAGCATGCATTTAACGAGTGCCAGTACTTACACAGACAGGTGTGCATGCGAACATGACATAATAACTTATAGGTGTTTATTAATATACCGTCTCTCGATACGGTAGTAGATACCTTCTCTTTTTTCGACACTTCCTCAATACCTAAAAAAAACAGGACTTTGATATCAATGGCACGCTCAATCGAAGTTTTGTTATTCTCATAACTTCCGCACTTTTTTTTCACAAAGGTATCAAGAGAATTCTGATGTCTGAAGACCTATGTCTCCTTAGGCCAAAGTCCTAGACCTAAGTCTATCTATAAAGGCTTTCATGTATAGGTACTTCACATAACACCAGACAGACCCACATCTACACAACATCAGTTAACCGCAGACTCGGCATGCTCCATATAACAATCAGGATGTGGTCAAATCAATTGTTCTTCCCGACCATCGCTTTCCACAACACTGTTAGTGATGTTCTGTTTAGTAATAATAAACTGTAACAAATCTACAAATACTGAAAAAGGAAGCTAGTCATTAAAAATACTTACATAATCATTCATCTTGACGCCCAAAACAGTGAAGAATGGAAGGAGAAGAGAGAGGCCTTTGCCCAGCAGTAGGATGATGTAGGCTAGATAAAATAGGATAAGATAATCATTAATCGGTTAGGATAGGTTTATCCTCAATAAACGGTTCTATGGCAAAACAATAAAAATTATATTCTTTACTAGAGGAATTGTGAGCAAAATCCAGTTCTTTTGAGCCTTTAAGTCGTCCCCAAAGATCTGAGATTGCAAATATTGCCCGGTCATAAAAGTCACTGGCGCCACAGCGGTCCCTGCTGTCCTAAAATTATGGCAATAAGAACTCTATATTTATTTTCATAAGGCTTATTTTGTGCTCTGAAAGATGTCTATGGACGCAATTACTTGAAAGCTTGGCTTGAATGCCAGCTTGATCTGATTGTACGTCTATTTGTCCAAGCAATAGCTAAGCCTAAGGGCTTAGATACACAGACACAGCCTCAGATTGAGGGTATATACTTAACGATGTACTGACGCTTCGAACTTACTATTAACCTTCCACGTAACACCAAAATTAACACCAAATAACCAAATAACTAACACCAAATTGTTCTCACCATCTATTTCAAGCAACTCCAAAAGGGCAATATTGTACTCTGATGTGTCATTGGTATTTTCGATTAACAAATTATTGAATTATGTATGATGCAAAACATTGAAACGCAAGTCACCTTACCCGCTGTGTGGCCAAGTCTTAAAACCCTTCAGCCTTAAACTGATCCTATCAATTCCTCGACTCGTATACAATTTAAACCTGCCACATTGCAATTGCAACGTCACGCACTGCATTCAATGAATAGCGGTGCAATTATTTGTGCAGCTTTGGACGCGGTTATAAATAGTGCCATTTATCTAGTTAAACCTTACTCAATAGATAAGGTCGGACTATAAAGGCCCAGTTTATACATTATATAAACTAGTGTGATACCTCTTGGGAAATTTCGCTGCTCGGAAGGACGGGAGAGTTCTTGTAGCGTGCAGTGCATAGAAAATTTAGTATAGCATTCAAAAAGTAGTTATATCTTTTTATAACAATTAAAATACCACACATCATTATAATTCAAATTCAAATTCAAATTCATTTATTATTATTCAGATTACATGGTCATTATTATATTAGTATGTGTTCTTAGTTGTAGGTTAGATACATAGGTAGTATAAGTAAGTAGCTATGTTAAGTATGCGTAGGTTAGGTAGAATCAAACAAAACAATACAATTTATGCCATAGTAAGCACATTACTCAATTGATTACAAAACTGTATATGCACTAATTATCTAAATAATAATTATATTAAGGTGCCTAAACTAAGTACTTATGTAAAGTAAGTACTTGTATCTTAGGAACCTAAATTACTAGGAAAATGTACTCTAATGCTAAGCTAATATAATATAATTAATTAAATAACAAACGGTAGGTATGTTAACATATAGTCATCAAAATCTGGTTGTGCCTGATTAGCTGTTGATTATTTAGTTACAGTCAGTAGGTTTTCTGTCCCTTCATAGTCTTTGGATTTTAGCCATTTTGTTGCAATTTTCTTACATTCTGAACTACGTTTTTCATATATAGATAATTCAGTATTTATTTTATTGTAAAGATAAGGGCCGAGATAGCAGAAAAATCTTGCTGTATTTTCAAAATGGAACACCTGGTCTCTAACACAGACAAAACCCCTACGATTGTTTGCTTTATCTGGGTCATAAGTAGTCATAAGGTGCTGTTTGATAATGGTTTGCAAAATAAAAAGTTTTCGCACGGAGAGTACGTCAAATTCGGTAAGGAGCTGGGCCGTTGGGTAGCGGAATGGGCGGAATGTGCTGACTTTGAGAACCGCTCTTTGTGCTCTTTCAAGTTGGATCATGAAGGTTTTGTATGCACCACCCCAGGATATGATACAATATGTCAAGAGAGACTGACATAGCGCAAGGTAAACGGTCTTAAGGAGTTTATTACTTGCTGCATGTCGAAGATTTTTAAAGACATAAATTAATTTCCGGATTCTGCCTGATAGAACTTCGATGTGTGTCTTAAAAGTAATGTGTTGATCAATTATTATACCTAGGTATTTGATCGAATCAGTCTTACTGAGCTTGGGGCAGTTACAGGGTAATCTGTTCCGGGGAAGGGGTGAGCAGATGTGAGCGTTAATGAAGAATAGGTCCGGGTCTGGTTGCGTAGCAGAAGTATAGGAAAAGGTCATATATTTAGTCTTATCAGAGTTTAAAGTAAGCCCATTTACTGAGAGCCACTGGGTCACTAAATTAAAGCCAGCCTGCGCATGACGGAAAAGATTGTTCCAGCTATCTGCAGTAAAAAGGAGCGCCGTATCGTCTGCGTAGGAGATAATTTTTCCATTTGGAAGAGGAAGGTTACATAGGTCATTAATATAGGTCAAAAACAGGACTGGTCCCAAAATAGAACCCTGAGGAACCCCAAATTCAATTAACTGTTCTTCGCTCAGGATGTTATCAATTTTTACACGTTGGGTCCTACCAGACAGATAACTTTTGAATAGATCTAGTTGTAGTCCTCGGATACCAAGTGTTTCCAGCTTTTTTAAAAGAATGGGAATATTTACAGTGTCAAAAGCTTTGGCAAGGTCCAAATATATAGCTAAGCACTTTTTACTGGAGTCTAACTGTCGGGCAACAAAGTCAGTTAATTCGTGTACGGCGTCATCTGTAGATAGGCCAGATCTAAAGCCAAACTGTGCATCAGATAATAAACATTTTTTCTCTAGATATTGAACAAGCCGTTTGTAAATGATACGTTCCAATATTTTAGAGAATGAGGGCAATATAGCAATAGGGCGGTAATTGTTGACGCATGCTTTATCCCCACTTTTATGGATAGGTACGACAACAGCAGTTTTTAGAATACTGGGGAATATTCCTGATAAAAAACAAAGGTTAATCAGATACGTTAAGTGTGGTGTCAGATATTTTTTATATTTTTTAATAAATTTGGTAGAAATATTGTCAAAGCCGGCTGAACAGTTGGATTTCAAGGACATAATAACTCTTTCAACCTCTTCTTCATCGGTATCTATTAAACCAAAGGAGTGAATCGGAGAAACTAGACTTGAAAGGATCGCATCATTATTTTGTTGCTGACTAGGTTGAACTTTCTCTGCAAGGGTTTTTCCAATGTTCGCAAAGAAAGAATTTGCTGAGTTGACCGCCTCCATTGACTTAGCTGAGTCTGCAATAAGTGCGCTAGCAGACGATTTCTTATGACTCATGTGGGTGATACGTTTGATAACTTGCCAAAGCCTTTTTTTGTCATGTGCTGCATTTTCAATTTCTGATTTTTCGTACTGTCGTTTCAGTTTATTAAGCAATTTGTTACAAAAATTTCTATAACGCTGATAGGTTAATTTAAGAATAGAATTATCGGGGTTTTTCGAGGCCTTTTTGTGCATTTTATCGCGGTTTATTATGCAACGTAAAAGCCCTGGAGTTATCCATGGCTTTATGATTTTTCTGCGTTTGGGTAAAACAATTGTTTTTGTGTTGGCTTTTATAATCCTAGACAATGACGAAACAAAATAGTCCATGGCTTTATTAGCGTCGGGACAATCATACACAGGAGACATGTCAAGCTGTTCAAGTTCGCGTGATATTGCTTCATAGTCAAGTTTATTGCATGTATCGATTGCATAAGATCTTTTAGTGCATTTTTGCATGCATAGCAACAAGGAACGGTGATCGGTCACTAATGAGTTCACTATTATTGTTTTTGATGGAAGCGTAGTTTTTGCAAACACATGATCTATACAATTCTCATATCTAGTCGGATGGCTATGAGTAGGTAGATACCCAAGATATGCCAAGGCAGTTAGGTATTCTGGTGCGTTTGTATTTTTAGTACCTATTTTTATATCAATGTTTACGTCACCGACAACATAAACATTTTTGCAAGTAGTCAAGTTTGTAAGTATGTCGCTAAGGGAAGTTATGAAGTCAGTTGCGTCATGTTGCGAGGGAGAGCGATATATAGACACAATGGCGATGTCAGAGTCAATTTTTGCTATTAGGCAGTTTGCATCTGATATTACAGGTTCCACTACAGTGACATTGCCTATGTCTTTCTTTATATAGAGAACTACACCGTCATTTTGAAGTTTATTACTTTTATCACTGGAATACGATTGATAATTATCAAGTTGGGGAATAGTGGGTGAATGTAATAAGCGACATTCGGTTAATACGACTATATCAGGCTCAACATTGATTTGTGACATCAATACCAATAGTTTATCTAAATTACAATTTACGCTTCTAATATTTTGCATAAATAAACTTAAATTTTTAGGTTTAGAAGTATACGAGGCCAAAGATACGTCGGTTTCAAACACAAAGGATTCAAATTCACACGAAGCGTCAATATCGCTGACTAAGTCCCTGGTCACACTACCCATGATAGTCCTGGTGGTTTTGCTGTATGTACGGCGCTCTAGGCGCCTTCATAGTCTACAGAAATCAGGTATCTCGCCTCGGCATTTTTCTTGGCTGGGCATTGCATATCACCTGTCGTGTGGTTCGGTGGTTTGCCATAGCGCATACAGGTGGCACACTTTGCTGGCTCTGCGCTTTTGGGGCATTCTTTCTTGGAGTGACCAGCGGATCCGCAATGTCCACAAGTGGATTCAGCGTCTCTGCAGTATTTTGATGAGTGTCCATATTGTTGGCACTTGTAACACCTAGTTACAAGCGTGTAATCCCTAACTGGGCACGACGACCAGTTTATAAAGACACGCTCTTGTTTGATAAGGGCTTTACGGATGTCTGCTCCTAGCTCTATGACAAAGTTGCAGTACGCGGCTTCTTTTTTGCCAGTTTTGTGACTGACTTTTACGGAGGCAAAGTAGCTGTCTTTAGTAATGCTAGGGCATTTGTCTGCAATATTTTGCTCATATAGGCATTGCAACACTTCTTTATCTGGCAAAGAAGAAGGAATACCCAGAAGTATAATTTTTGGCCTCTTTTTTGAAGTTTCCTCCATAATGAAACCAGAAGTTTTAAGAGCCTCGGAACTTTTGAGTTTCAATAGATCCTCCTTTTTATCAGTGCTGATTATCACACCACCATTTTTTGTTGTACGGAGTCCGCGAACTTGTAATTTAAGTACATCTGGCTTAATTATAGTCTGTACCAGTGCTTTGGTGTCAGCGCTCGATTGGTCCTTGTTCTCGGGGTAGATTGCAATGCTGCTGGTACTCTTTGGGCAAACAAGAGTTTTTTGGCCTGTTCTTAATTTTTCGGCATAAGATGGTGGGGAGGTTATATCCTTGGAGGCCGATTTAATGCTCTCTTTTAAGTCCTGAAGTTGGTTGGAGACAGTTAAGTTAATTTGCTCGGTCATAAACTCTTTGATATCTTCGAGTTGTTCAGTTACGGTGCATTGGTTTTGCAGTTGCATGATGGTCTGGTTGGCTGATATACACTTTTGTTTCACGGACTGATATTCGACAGCCATTTGTGAAGCATTACCCATAATTAGGCTGCTGATGGCGTGAATTTTTTGTTTGTCCGCACTATTCAACTTCCCTTCATTTGAAACTGTGCAGATGTCATTTAAATGCTGCTCGATGGTAACAAGCCATTTTTTCACTTCTGTAGTTGGAATTAGTTCAACAGCTTGGCCCTGATGTGGTGTCTGTTCCCGCTCCTCTTTTCCTCCAGGCGTGCGAGTAGGGCTCCTTCGGGTCTTCGCACTCCTGTTAAAGGGACTCTCGTCCGGCATCTTGCTTGCTTAGAATCAAATATTCATACCTTCTTTAATGCTCCGTAGGTGCACAAAACAAAGTCCAATCTTGCTGACTTGCAGGTGACACAGATTCACGGTTTGAATAATGTTATTTAATTAATAAAATCACGAATTAACGAAATACCGAAATTGCAGAAGACACGTCCGTCTGCAATCCCATCACATTGTCCAATGATGTATATAAGCGGGTAGGTAGCGTATCTAACAGGTAACCTGAGGTTAATACTATTGACTATGCTTTATTTCATGAATTTAGCAGACTTTGCTCTATCTACATTTGCAACCAAATAATAGTATTTACAAGAGTCGCTTTACATGTGGCATTATTCATTTTCATGTGGCAGAACAGAAATAAGTAAATCCCAAATAAAATATTTACCATATTATGTGTATCTCTAACAAAATAGTTATTCTAGAATACGCTCACATTTAATATTAAAACAATAGAATAGTGTATTCTACAATATTCGTGAGCTGATGCGTGGACACAATACAAGAATTAGCGGCACGCGAGGTCTTATCAGTCGATGATAAGATAATTACAAGACATACGGCTCTTTGAGGTAACTTTTCATGACTAACTTTGCTATCAGATTATAATATACTTAACCTCTATAATATTTATGGAACTTATAAAGAGTTCAAGGTACATAGTGAAGCCAGTTCGACAATAAAGTATTTCATAAAAAATATATGATAAAAACATTATAGTTTCGATAACAATAACGTGCAAAAATCGCTTCTCTTATTCTCATGCATTTTAAATCGACAATCGTTATAGTTACTGTTTTTTTTTCTGTTTGCTGTGTTTATAAATACCTAGTCCCCGACAAAGTTCACATTTAATATGAAAACAAACCAAGAAAATGACTGGGGAATTCCATGGAAACCGACATATGCTTATTACCCTTTAACGTTAAACGTGCCGTAACAAAAACCATTACTTACCGATGAATAGACAGAAGTCACGTTAATAGAGTTATTTCTGAAACTATCCGGCCTAATGACCCTGAAATTTAGATTTCACGCAAAATCGGCGTAGTATCAGAGACTACCCCTAGCGTAGAGCGGGCGGCGCCGGGAAAACAAAACACGAGCGACGTTGCGGGCGCGGGCAGGACGCGTCGCCAGTCCTCAGCCAGCCAGCGAGCGAGTCGCACGCGCCTCTACGACAAACCGCGCGCGATATATAAATATCTACGCAAAATAAAAACCTTCCGAAGAAGGAAACCTATCGACCACGTAACAGGACTTGTGGAGCTTACGTTCAAGAATTTTCCTGACCTAATTACAGGCCCTCTGGACTCTGGAAGATGCCGGTCGAAACGAAAATTAGCTTTTCCGGTGAGTTTTTGCAAACGCTACAAATTATAGACCCTTCTAATTAGCCAGATTTTTTAAACCTTAAAGGATAAAGTTCCGCACTATTTTTATGTAAGTACAAAACCCCACAGAAACCTCGCTTCTTTGTTATAAATTAAATCACTCTCAACTAAAATGTGATAATGCCTTAATCAGTTTGCTAAAAATTTAATAATTAAATGCAACAACAAAGAAGTCACAACAACTGATAGTATGATGTCATCGATTAACACCAACACCCCACTCGTATGTCTGTTGATATCACATGTACATAATTTCATTTTCATCGACTTCATAACTCGCAGAACTGCCATAAATTCATTACTTCATTCGGACTGTGTTTAAATTGGATCTAGTTCGCTCTGTGACATTTCCAGTCTGTAGAATCGATTTCAGTTGTCTATAAAGTAAATCTACAGCCATATTTTTGACTAGGTTTCACCTGCTGTTAAATGAACTTTCCGTGGAAAATGTTACCTTCCGTTACGTAGCCTTTTAATATTACTTTGGGATGGTGTAGTTCTCTACTGAAGAATGAATAATTAAAATTGGTTCACGCCATGGCACTGAAACTAACAAATATCTCTTAATTAAAAATAAGTACTTAATATGAAAAATTGTGGTTACATTTTCGATAAAGTGCGACAAAGTATTTGCGCAACAGGCCAAGATCCGGCCTATAACCATCGAAATACCTATTGGAATTTTAAACTAAGAACACGAGTGACGTAACTATGCAAGTCTCACCTACATCTAGGTTCTAAATCCAGGTGCTAATATCCATACTGCGTTCATAATGCTAATAACCAGCGAACACTTAGTGCTTAGCCGAGAACGGTGTCGTGTGGGATGTTGAAATACTGGATAAGTAGGTAAACACTAAACACTGGCATACAGGAGCTGTAAATCTTATACTGATTGAGTTGGACGGCTGATTCCTATGTTTTATTGGTGCAAAATTAAGAACACTGATGAAATAATACGAACTATAAAACAGGAGGGATTAAAGACGTTCCAATAGGTACAAAAGATTACTTGAGCAATTTTTTTAATTCGTAAAAATGAGTATTTTTCCAGCCTTATACGATTTTATCACTTTATAAGGGCCTCATGTTGTCATCCATTGAGAAACATCCATCGTGTTAGTACTGAAATAAAGGATTTATCTATCTATCTAAATCTTTGGGAAATTATTCATAACCGAGAAGAAATATAGCCGAGCTGCATGTATACTACGGCCATTGAGTCTCTGAATATACAGTCGTGTATGTTTTTATGAAGATAACATAGAGCACAACGCAAGGACAACAATTATTATGATAATAATACTATTCATTTAGTACTTAGCACATGAAAGTATTATACTGTGGTCAGTTCCCTAACATAAGTATCCAGACTTTTACGAGGCAAACAAATAAAAATATTTTTGTACACAATGAAAATATTATGATTCTTAAACAAAATACTTTACAAATGAATGAGACCCATGTCCAGCAGTTGACTTTTGTAGCTGGTATAGAAGACAAGCTTTTTTTACCGTAAGTAATTTATTTTAAGGTTGATAATATTTTCATCATAAGTATAAAATTATTCACTTTGCTTAAAATACATCGGTTAGGGGTTGACCGTACATGACAAAGGCCTAGCCTCTCGCGTCTTGTAGAAAATATCCTACGTTGATTTTGCGTCAGCTAATGTTAAATTCATATAAATAACTTTGAATATCTTAACTACTAGCTTTGTAGAGGACACCATTATTTTCAAGAATATAAAATAAGTCATAAAAAAATGGCGTCATTTGCTAAAGTAGGTATCTATACAACTTGACATTGTTTCACTCGTCTTTTAAATTGTAAAGTGGAACTTATTTTTACACGTTCTTATCGTGCAGAATCTATCGGCAGATTATTTATCAGATCCTTATCAATCTAACTGCGTTATCATATCAAATGTTGAGTTTCTAATTGATTGATTGTCCTTTGGTTTAAAACCAGATAAAAAAACTTTAATATCCTAATCTTAAAAGGAAAAATGACTGCAGATTACAATCAATATGTTCTTTACTGCGAATCTAACTCTCTTCTTTCTACTACGTTCTACTTGCCCAAAGAGCTGGATAATTTTGTCTCCTTGAATAATATTGATCGTATTTGAGACCTATTCTATTATAGTGAAAAATGACTGAACCTAGTTCTATTGTTTATGAAACACGCATAATGTAAGGCCTTGAAGTAAATTATTGAAGTTGGTGACGTCTCGTTCAGATTCAGTACCTCAAGGTGACCTTAGTAAATATTAGACGATTTGAAACAAAATACACAGTCATTTCTAACCGTTTTTATAGTGTAGGTAATAATAGTACTTAAATCAAATAAATATTGTGAAATCTTACAAATACCAGTGAAACTCGATACTTTTTTTTCGGTTCTCTGCTGTTATCACCGGTTGATAGGGATATAAATAGTTCAGCCGGGAAATATTGCGATGCTTTGGCCAGTGGTAGACTTTTATGAATAAGGTGATCCCAATACCCCAAAAAGAATAATATTTAACCATTTATTGTACACAGAAATAATTACAGAACAGAACATAGAGAATTAAGACACAACAGGCACTGCTTATTCCTAAAAGAAATTTCAATTTTTAATAAATACTGGCTGGCATTATCATGTCATAACCATAACAATACCGAACAAGTTGCTTTTGGTATTACTCGTGGATTTGCATAATTTCATAACGTGATATCATAAATTGTGATCTACTTATGTTACACTATTAGTCATGATATTTTTTAATTAAAACCTCGTTTGTGGTTATTTATTGCGGCCAACCATATTAGTTTAACAGTTTCTCTGTGTAAATGATCTATTAATATTCCATTTTGTCATCGTTTAAGTCCTTGTTTTCTATGAATGCTTTATCGGTAAATCAACACGATTTCTCTCCAGTCTTATAAGGATCCTATAAAAGTCTTGTTTATTGATGAGTGTAGTTTTCCCTATAAGCCTCGCTGCTTTTGGCCGGCGAATCTGCAATATATCAAGCCTACATTTATTTTCTTTTGTGCTCTGTTCTTCCGTTTACAAGCCTAAATGAAACATTTACATTCTTTGGAATATTTTTAGGTCATGTAGGGAAGGAAGCCATAATGACTCACAGGAGACGAAACATTTTATTTGCATGTATTAAATTAGTCCCGACACAGACCAAGGTCTACTGGGGCTGTTACCGACCACCACCAAAGATGTTTGCAAACGCCTACTACTATACTTAATATCATTAATTTATGATGGTGTAAACCTGTTAATGTATCCAAGTGTAAATACAAATAAATAAATAAATCGATTACAAGCTGTGTTTGTTGTTCAAGGGCTACGTAGTGTTGTGTGATTTTGTTGACATAATAATTCTTATAATACCTACTTCATTGTTCTTCTAGTGTCCAAGAATTAGTGAATCACTCTAGTAGTACTACCAAGTATATAAAATACGGTGCTTTCTTACAAATTGTGCTAACCGCATGCTCGTTTTTCAGTATTTGAAAAGAAATCTTACAATTAGAAACAATTTCTCATATCTTTATTACTTTCAGGTCGTTTATCAAAGTCGCGTTTCGTAACAATTCAGGCAGTTATTAGATTTTATGAGGTTCCGACCGCGGTGTGTTAGTCGCGCCTCCCTAAGACCTTGAAATGTGAACACTGAACACAGTTAGTGCTAACACCCACTTCCCCAAACGCGTAAATTCTTTACGTTCTTAGCATTGTTCTGTATATGTTGGGTAGTATAGCATTGAGTTAGGTCTGACATTTTAAGGCCTCATTTATCAGCATACTACATTTTATTCGCTGTTAAATATTTGCTTCAAACATCGATCCTTGCTCAGTTTTACAAATACTGGTTTACACTAGTTAGAACTCCTAAAATGGAGCCTTTTTTACCGGAGAAAGTGAAACCGTAATTGGTCAGAACTGACCGCCAAATGTTAGGTGTCAATGAGCGATAAGTGAGAGTGTTTCTGTAACAGTAACGTTCGTGCAAGAGAGCGAAAGTTCGGTACAATTGTTACGATAATTGTGACTGTGTGAGCTTGAAGCTTCCATGTCAAAAAGGAAGCGTAGCATTAATCTACCATTATAATGTACCATTAATATAAATGTACCATTCAGCTACTTCCTTTTTCGGGAATACTCTTAAAGTGAGTAACGGGCGAGACTTAAATAAATTTGCCCACATTTCAGAATTAACCCTCAAAATTGGTTCCAATAAGCCTTTGACTTTAGTAGACCTTTAACGTTTTCTCTATCCTGTTAGGAACATCGGCAAGGCATGGGTGCCGTCGGTCTACAGTGAATCGCTGTATCGTTGGTCGACCTTAAGTATGGCACTATATGGCTTTATAATTATGTGTGTATGTAGGTACTTATGTATGGTGACCGTGTAAGTTGAAAGCGCATAAACCGATAGTGATTCAATGGCTCGCATTAGTTCGTTCACGTTCCTTAGCAGTGAGAAGTTTGCCGTGACCCCCGTACACTACGATTCTTAATCACGCAATTCTACTTCTGCGGCGCTAATGCCGGCGCGCTTAACCTTGTTTGGTGTAACGTGACATGCCCTGGCTGCGTCCTGATAAAGGCCTGGCTGCGGATACGGCGACGCGAGTTGCGAATGTGACGCGCGAACTAAATGTATGGAGCTGGACACCGCATCCGCGGCAAGCGACGATGCCATTGACGCTGTGAAAAAATTAACGCAAAAAATCACATAAAGAGAGAAGTAGGTCCGTCCAACACCTATCTTATTTGCGGCGAGAGTGTACTAGTATTGTGCATGCCATCCGCACAGCAAATCGCGTCGCCAGTCGCCATGTTCGTGGTCAGGCCATAACCTTGCGCGGACCCCATACAAAGGAAATATCTGCCTATCTATAGACACGATTATCAGCATTGAAGCATACCTAGACTGGTTTTCCCGAACGTTCCGTTTGAAAAGCAATTTTACTGATCGACGTATGTACTTACCTATATGATACAGTCTTTCTAAATTGCCTTCATAAGTCTGCAATATTTGGGCCGGATGCGAGGGGTCGAGTGCATAGCATAGCACGTAGGTAGTTATTGCAGAGTAGGAGAGCTCAAATGGAATTGCTTTCCGGAGAAAAGGTGGCATGTATGATTTTATGATAGGAAACCTGGCTAAAGCACCTACAGACGTATGATCCAAGCAGGACAACGCCATAAGCAATGGTGATGATGATAGGAAATGTTATGTAGGCTGGCAAATTAATCCTTTTTAATATTTATTAATCCTATTAGAAGGACCTCAAGCGGTATTTTGTTATATAATATAAGTATTTCATATTCTAGAATGTAAGTAATTTACCTACACCTACGCTGATTGCATACCTACGGTTTCCTGCTAACCTTTGTCAAGTTAATTTTAAGTAAAGTGACTAGTTTCATGTTTGCCTGTAACTCGTAAAGTTGTGTGTTTGAAAACACTGATTATTTACGTAGTTATGTGTTTGTTTGTTCGTCTTTATGTTTGTAGACTGTAGCGTGCTACACGTCACGATTGTCGCGAGGTTTGCGTCCATTTTGTGTCAATAGCCAGTGTTTTACTATTGGCTATTAAAACATTAAAAACTCACGATGCAATAACATTGACCCGCCTTCTCCTGAAGGACAAATTCTTTAAATGGCTACTGAAAATACATTAAACTCATATTTTTACATATCAACGGTTTCATTTGATTTAAATTGCCAAGCCAATACAAATTGCTTGTTAAATCGAACCATCGACTGTTAATAATTCGTGCGGTTATACGAATTCAAAACTCTTATTTTATAGCACATACCTTAATAAAACCATGCCAACCAACCACTATTCTTCCATGCTGGACTGGGAGTGATAGAAAATCATAGAATGTGCCAGCTGCTTCTCCTCCCGTGCATGCTGTAAAAACCAGCTAAGGGATTCGAGGGTTTTAATGTATTGAAATTTAGGCGATGGGCTGACAACCTGTCACTATAGCAGTACACATGACCATCTGAAATAACCCTCAAAACTTGTCAGGCGTGGCGGAATGACCTTTCGGTCGTTTTCGCTCTGCCTACCCCATTCGGGATAAAGGCGTGATTTATGTATGTATGTATGTAATAAAACAATCAAGTACCTACATACATATATCCCTTACTTAGTAGTATTAAAACAATATTTTAACATATGGAATTATTATAATCAAACAGAAATATAAGCTCTTGGTAATTTACAAAACATCGTTCGATACGCGGTCGATACTACTTCTTCACAGACAACTGTCAAACGCGAGTAGTGACGTGCTACTCTCGCCTGACAGATAGTGATGTATCTCGACAATCGATTTCTTCATCTAACAGTTCGGCCATCCTGCAATCCTTCGGTCCCCGAAGGATACTCTTCTCAGCTTCGCACGTAGGCACCGCCGTCCTCAGCTCGGCACGTCAGCGCCGCCGTCCTCAGCTTGGCACGCCAGCTCCGTCGTACTCAGCTTGGCACGCCAGCTCTGCTGCTGATTCGTAACGCCTTACAGCCGCTTAAGGCAAGCGTGTGGTTAAAGGATTTTGAAATCAAAGGCTTCATGGCCAATCATGTTTATCATCAAGCCCCTTAGGCAATCATCAAGCCCTTTAGGCAATCATCAAGCCCCGTAGGCAATCATCAAGCCACTAAGGCGATCATCAAGCCACTTAGGCGATCATCAAGCCACTTAGGCGATCATCAAGCCACTTAGGCGATCATCAAGCCACTTAGGCGATCATCAAGCCACTAAGGCAATCATCAAGCCGCTTAGGCGATCATCAAGCCACTTAGGCGATCATCGAGCCACTTAGGCGATCATCAAGCCACTTAGGCGATCATCAAGCCACTTAGGCGATCATCAAGCCACTTAGGCGATCATCTCGGCTGTTCAGGCAAGCTCGAGGCTAAACTTGGACTCATCTCGGCTATGAAGGTCCCTTACGGCAAGCCCGAGGATAAAGTTATGTCAGGTTGTTGGGTAGGTGATGTTGGTTAAGTCAGTTTGTGTTAGTTAAGGTTAGCGTCTGAGTCATAATGCTCGTCATGTCTTAAGTGCATGGGCTTTGAAATTCAACGCAATATAGGCCGCTTAAGGCAAGCGTTACTGAGAAGGGATCTTCTTCCTTCTTCCTCTTCTTGTAGTGCCATGTCTCACCCACACGCACACGGATGTCGGCGCGGCGACCACCCTTCACATTTCTCTCTGCGTGCAGTCAACGGATGTCGGCGCAGCGACCACCCCGTTGCATCTCTCTTTGTGTGCTGTCAAACTTCTTAAGTCTGTAAAATACTTAAGGCAACCAAAACAACAATTTCCATTAGTGTAACAGTCAATCATCAAAGATCATCAAGTATTGCCAATCTGCTCAAGTTTGAATACAACTCAAGGCAACCAAAAGAACAGTGTAAATTACTGCAACAATAACATTATTAAATGTTCAATTTCATCTGCATGGGTCATTGGATACTGGACTGACTCCGTGCACTTTATCAATAAGCTCGCACTTATCGATCATTGTATCAAAACAACAATCACCTCATCGCTTGGACTAGACCAGCATACGTTGTTTGGTATTTTGGGATTGTTACCACAATTGTTATTCTCACTTGATAACCAACCGACCAGTGGTTATGCGGTTTGGGTTTATCTCATAACCATAACCAGAACTCAGTAATTTATTGCAAACAAGCCTCATAATTTACTTTTAACTGAAAAGTATTCTCTTAAAATTTGTATTGAACATTCTCTCTTAACTTGGCAAGTTTTAATAAAATTGTAATGAATCATACTGCAATGCTATATAAATCATTTTTCATAACATACTAGCACAAGTCAAGGTGCTAACTAAAGCAAAGAACAATTATATATCTCATTTACATAATTTGTAAAAACAATTGGTAAATTCAATCAATTTGAAATCGTGCAATTAAAACATTCAACCATATTGAACTATTTGGTTAAACCAGGTTTTTTGTGACTTGCCACCACTATCCAAACTGAGGATATTCCAGTGGGACATGCTGAATCCCATTTCTCTTATACATGCTGTGAATACACTTCGGTACTATAAGTGAGTATAGGTACAATTTGTGCCAGAAAACAAAACACATTGCTCTATTTAATCCATTTTCTTGTCTCACATTTAATCTTGAAATACAGTGTATGTCTATGAGATAATGAAACAAACTGAACTGTGAAGTTGTGTCGGTATACCAGCTATGCTAATGTATTGTAAATGTGTGTAACTGTTTGTTGAATTTGAATTTGATTTTTCTTAATGGAACTTGCAATAGCTTCCAGCCATATAAAGTCACTTTGTCATTAATTGCAAAACATAACTCTTTTCAATAATAACCCCAAGTTATTTGCATTTATATAAAAGGGTGATTATTTTAAATTGGTAACCATAACTTAGGTATTTATCATAGAGTGAGAGAAGTAACTCTCCATTAGGTAATAATGGACCATTAAATTCCACAAACCTTGTTTTGAGAAGGTTAGCATAACAAAATTAGTATGATAGGTATCTTTTAATTTAACTCTTGCAGTATTGAACATAATTCTAAAACCATTTCAAGATTTGTCTGTGCAATCATACTGTATATTTATCTGCATTGTAAAATTATTTGCAGGTAGGTACACCTTTTTTTATAGATTTTATGTGTATTTCAGGTACAAGTGTTTTAATCACTTAGTTAGAACATTCCTGTTGCATAACACATTCCACAATGAATTAACCATATGTCACATAATGTAATAGTAGGTAATGTATTACATTCGTAATCAACAATATTCCTTTAATGAAAATAAATTATCATCAGTTGCCACATTACCAGTAGGTACTAAGAAGTAGTACCTTCTCTATGTTATATTTCAGTTCAGTATTCTATACCATCACCAGAGCGCAACTGGCATATTCCTCAAGACAAGAAGTGATCTCATGATAACTCTTTCAACTAGTCAGAGATTTATTTATTTGTAGCATAATCAGAGTCTAAAATGTAATAAGTTAAAAAGCAAGAGCAACATTCATTTGCTTCACTAAATTAAAATGCATTGTTTATTATTGTCATAGTTTCAATATTGTACCATTTTTAAATATCCATACATTTGTATGACATTCCGTTCAGTTAGGCATAAGAGTGGTCATATCATATCACTCCCCATTAAGTAACAAAAGAAACTGAGTTAACCATAATTTTCTTTCTTTGTTTGCGTGAATTTAACTGAGTGAATTAGATAATTTGTTCACAGATGCAAAGTATCTCTATAAACTTGACAGTAATTAAAATCTGATAATGAAGTTTGATTTGAAATAATTATGAACAATAAGTACAATGAAGCATAACATCTAAGCATTTTATGCACTTGTCTGTGTAGTGTGTATGTTTGTTTAATGTTAGTGAGATGAGTGCATCTCATTTCCACATAATAATTATTTTTCTCCAACCGAATAAATTCTAGTCCACTCAAAGTTGCCTGGCAAATATTACCAGCTATGGTGGCATAAAACCATCTTAATTATACTTATTTACTTGTCTTTATGATTGTACTGTAGGACCTATTGTACACCAGTATGTGCAAAACCATAGAGTTACTGTAAAATGTAACATAGACCCGCTACTTCAAACAAAAGCCATGTACCGAAAATGCTCAAAAATGTAACATGACATCATTTGCATAATATTCCATCTGTATTTAGTTTTAGAGTGATCATATTAAATTACTCATAAAAGATTATTTCTTTACTTTGATTCCGGTAACTATAATTTGTACTCTAGTATAATGCCGCATAGTGTATCACGTCTATCTCACTTTCTCTCTTATTTTTATTCGAAAACCCACCTTGAAGGAGTGCATGAACATTGGTGACAACACCAGTCTTTTCCAGAACTTAATTATCAATATGTGATGTCAACTCTATTCATAATAGCTCAATGTCAAATACTATTGTGACTAGTGGTCAGTATTACATTAGAAATTCTACTATTTGCTATCATTAATTAAATGATAATATTAATAATCCCAAGAGATTCAATGTATTTGTATCTACTTACTGCAATTTATCCAGTTCACCGAATTGAAAAGTTCACTGAATTGAAATGTAGTTGAGAAAACTATCTTATTGTATAACTGGACACATACAGGCCTAATTAGTCAGTAACATATCCACTTGCCTGTTTAAAACCATAATAAGCAGATATTCTTAAAACTTATAGGATGCTCAGAAAGTGTTTATCAATATGGTATTCATGTTAGAACTTTGTAACGGCCAATGCAAAACTTACCTCTTCAAGGAGTCATATAATTACTACATTGTTTTGTTAAACAAAACCTCTTTGCTAAAGGCTTCAAACCCTTGTATGATGTTCACCTTAAAAGGACCACACTCCCTATGGCCTACACTCTATTCTTTATTTTTGCTTTCAACGTTAAAACGCTAACACAATAATAATTTTAACTTGCATTCATGTATTAGAGTTTGTATTTATATTTATTTTCACTACATGTAGGTAATTGTTATTGTACTGTGATCAATTAGGTAGTTGATTTTAATAAAATGAAATGAAATAACATTCAAAATAATATTGCTTCAGTGATCAGATTGTCATCCCGCTAAAATATACTTCTATTCCCAGTTTTTCATTGAATAACCAATAGCTTGATAGACTCCTACTAATTACACTGAATTGTATTTACTAACTCTTTATTTTTGCCAGAACAGAATGATAAGATAATATTAATTTTGTTTGATTTCCATGTATGCCATGAAATCTCATATTAAAAAGATGTTTGTCTTTCAACTTTGTCTTGTAACTTTGATATACAATAACCTACACGGGTTTGCTTGTCTTTGTGTGCATAGGACTCGCATTGTTTTACTTTGATATATTAGGTATTTTTTTTTGATTCTGGGTCGGAATAAGACAATGTATTGGTACTTCTTTTATCGCAAAACTAGCATGAACTTAACAAATAAACTCAACTTTCTGTTGTGCATGTTTTAAACATGATTTAGTGATTATAAACAAGTTTACTTACTGATATGAGACCACACAGAATAAAGTAGCCAGGAGCACAGTATGCAATACGTAGGACAAAGTTGGCCTTGACTCTAAGGGTAAGTAATAATAATACCTATCTCTGGCGACACATGATCACCAGGGCTACTGGCTAGGGCTAGAGTTATACTGTGACAATAGCGTCTGCTTCTGCTAGTTGCCGAAACCTTGCAAATGCGTGTGCGGCGTACTTCACCTGTTTTACGTAGCAACACTTGTAAGTAGTACAACATTGCACTTAAACAACAAACCGTGCAGCGGCTTCTGAAAAACCGCTAGGAGCCTCTCATTGAAGCCTTCCAAATCGGACATCATAACACAGTAAAACAATAAGCGACAAGATGGCGCGTTCGAGTTTATCAAGAGCTGATATTTTGTTTTGTGGGCAAGATTAAGTACAGATCTCACTTCTGAGATATTAAAACAATATTTTAACATATGGAATTATTATAATCAAACAGAAATATAAGCTCTTGGTAATTTACAAAACATCGTTCGATACGCGGTCGATACTACTTCTTCACAGACAACTGTCAAACGCGAGTAGTGACGTGCTACTCTCGCCTGACAGATAGTGATGTATCTCGACAATCGATTTCTTCATCTAACAGTAGGCATAAATTTTTAAGGGCATTTCGGATAGGATAATTTGCTACGACACCCAGAGAGCGATAAAAAATCGCTCGTTAATTTTAAATGGTGCAGTGACTGGTTTAATTATCCGGCGCTGCTCCACATGACTGACTTTGACCCATAAATATAGCTGATCCCTTGCTGACAGTTTCCGGCCCCTTATCCTCACGGAGATGTGCAGTTCGCGTGGAAATCACTCAATTAGCCGCGTGGCATTGTTGTCGGTCAGCCGTGAAGAGACTCCCGCGCAGGTGTGATCTTACGTGCGTGACTTCCCTACTGAACAGATAACGATTAATATTTTCGATGAACCGAATCCGCAATACATATGGTCGAATTTTCGAAGTCTCATTATGCTTCGATACTTAATACTTTTTCTGCAAATATGTCCTTTACAAACATGGAAAATACCTAGACTCAAAACAAATATTTAAAAATAGACTTTAAATATTTGTGCTGTTCGGAGTCATACCCACGTTTCATTAGAACAGGCGGGATCATCATCATCAGATCATTTTCACTGAGATATCGGACCAATATTCGGCATCTTTTGTATCCCTTAATAGCCACTTGTCGACACACTGTCACTTATGGATCCAACACGGCCCCGCACATAACTTTTTGCGGTAACCCGACCCACAAAAATTACCTATAGCCCGAAACGTTTTTGTCACAGCTATAAATCGATCTGTCTGCCGAGCCACCTTGAACCACGGCTTCGATTTCTGATCCTCTCTTCGAGCGTAACGGACCGAGCCAAACATGTTGGTAATCAATCGTCAGTCGCCGGTCTTGTTTTACATGAGAGTTTTGTTACGAAATTGAGATGTAAGGATGTAAGTTAATCGCGGATGCTGCGCCCACGCACCTCGTGACGAATCGTCGGGCCCGCCGGCACGTCTCTTGCGAAATGTATTATGGACAACGTTATTACATGTGCCGTCCGTATTCCTTCATTTATCTCTGCCCGCACTTCTTGAGAATTTCATAAATTATAGGAGTTTTCTGTCATAAAGTTGCCTGTAGGCTGTCCTGGAAAGTTGATGGGAAAACGCGCCCCTATAAAGAGAATCTTCTTCTCGATGCAGGTCACGTGGCGCACGTCTTGTGTGGCGCACCTGTTTACATAATTCCACCATCATTATTTTAAATTGCCTGTGCGGGAGACGCGCGTCAATCATTTGTCGACGTTTTTGCGTTTATCCGGCGCCAAGCGCGGTAAGTGCTTACTCACCGTCGATCGTGCAGATATCTAGACTATATTTATTATTGAACCGCCCGTGTGGTCTGGTCGTCAGTGTCGTGGAGTCTTGGAGGTCAGGTCGCGGGTTCAATTCCCACTGCGGGAATACAAAGTTGATACTGACACTGTGAAATTTTTGGTGTGTCGCCTGATTCTCCGACAAATAAAATAATTGTATGTTTCAGCGTTAAGCTGTCTTAAAAATATATAAATCAAACCTTGTAAGAACCTTCTTACATTATGGATGATATCTTACATTATGGATGATAGGATCATTCGTTCGTTGACGCAAATAGAATAGAAGAATGAAATTATTACAATTACAATCACGCATAACGAGGTGCAGATGATTTTCCACGCCAGGGAATAAGTTAGCCTCGTCTAAATATATTCAGTGCTGTAAAGGATATCTAAATAATTTATCGGCTTGATATTCCAAGGCACGTCGGTGGCGACGTGAGGTTCGTTATCTTTCCTTCAATACGAATACTCTACTACTAGGTACTCACACGTACCAACGAGGTTCTCGGAACATATTATTGCAGAACTAGATTTTATGGCTTCGCTTCCTCGGAAACATTACTTTCTTCCTATAGCAACAAAAAGTTTGCCAAATGGTTTCCATTTCAAATAATTTAAAGTCTGCGACGCTTAATGCGAACTCATTAAAACCTAATACAAGCTTGATGGTCTCTACATTGTAATCCACCAAAACTGCCAGTCTAAAGAACATGCAAATACAAAGTAATTGACAGTGTAAGTGTGCAAAACAAGTTTTTGCGCAGTACAACACAATAACACTTGAAAACACAAATGATTTGCGATGTACGTTTGCTCCGATGACAAGCTCCTTTTGTGGACTGCTTGAGTTGTTTCCAACTCGATATTGTTATTTATATTCACATTGTTCTTTGTTTTATTACTATGTGCCTCGGTAAGTAAACTTCAGCAGTGTTGTATTTTATATACCTACTTATACAGTAAAACTATATATTATATATAGATGCCGAATGCGCCAAGAGTTCGCCAACCGCATCGCACATATCTAGTCCGCCATATTCTGTAACTTTTCGACTTTATCAAGTTGTGTATCTGGAGTTCTGCCAAATCTAGTTTCGTTCGTCGTTTTATAATTCCGTGCTTTACAGGGCAAAGACATCATGCTTGCGTTTGCTATGGCGCCGATGCGTCTAGACTCCCTCATTTGTTATGGGATCCCCCTTTTCATATCGGGGTGTGGTGGCAATGGGAATGACCACACTTGCTTGCTGCTGGTATTTATAAGTCAAATCATAGGTTTAATATCCAATATGGAAGAAATTAGAGTTGTTGTCACTTTGGTTTGATTTTATCTTACTTATTATTGCTAGATCTAGCAATATACAATTTCCGAAACGCTCTGTCAATAATCTTCAGTTTACTTTAAAACCATCGAAGTGTTATCATTTATTTACCTCCCCTGTCAGATCAGATGGTGTCATGCACTTCGCATACAACAGCTGTGCCATGCAATTTACCGTACTTTCTAAAGCTGTGCTCTGATTTACCTGACTTTGGATTGGTGGTCCACGGCCCGCCTGATTGCTCTATCTGGATGGATTTATAACCTACAAACTTCGTGTTAGTGTTATCTTTATTATCTTGGCAAAGGAAATTGAGCAATTACCAGCGCCTGCCCTAAATGGACCGGATTAACTTTACACCATGGATTAGCACTTACTGTACTTTATAACTGTTATCTGTGAAGTGATTTGCTTCATTTAAGATTTTAATGGATCATTGTACTGTAAGGCTCAACTTTAAAGGCTCTTCTAACTTAAGTTTCGGATATTGTTGAAGTTCGTTAAGTATTCGAAGTTTTGAACGCAGCAGATGCTCTGTAGCTAAGTTTAAATTACAAGTAACTAATGTTTATGTAATTTCGCAAATGAAGTACCTACATATTTAAGTACCTATGTACTAGTTTATAAATTCAACTCACAATCTTAATTTTACAGTTTTGAATATCATATTCAAATAGGAATGTTATCATTATCACTTCCGATATCTAATCTTTCTTATCAAAAATTCTTTCATACAATAACACAAAATATAAATAAAACCTTGACATTCTTTGACTTTTTATGTAAATATCTCCCAAAAAGTACCAGGAGAACATGCAGCGGGTAGAGTTGATTGTGCTGCAGAGGCGTTATATGCTCACCTTAACACGAATGATCTTTAAACACCCATTTACAGCGTCTAGTGGCACTACTCCGCTACTCCCCCGCTTTATCACCTATTAGCTTTTAGACTACCAATAAAATGTATTATTTGTTGCCAATATTGATTGTTCAAAAGATGCTATTTACATTATTAATATTGAAATCCATTGTTCGCCATATTCAGTCGCTATCAGGATGTCAGATGAGATAAGAATTCTCGTGTAGTGTAACATCCTATTTGTAGGAAGTCATCAGCCATAATAGTCCAATTCTATTGTCGATAATAATACCTGGAAAATCATACTCGACTAATACCTCTCTATCAGGGTCTTGTACATACCTAAGTATAATCATTGCAATGTTATTTATAACCGTATCGATCTTGCTATCGAAAGATACTCGGTAAACTGAGTCATCGCTGGTGATACGACATTCTTGAGTCGATATTAAATTATAATTACAACATGTTTTGACAATATTGCAAAATCATTATGTTTTTCATATTTAGCGCGGACAACTTTATATTGCGCAGTTGCGAAACGCCTTAATCCGCAAAATGTTTATTTAATGAGAAGATCGAAGTATACTAAATCAATTTTGATGTAAGTTTTAGCTGACTGCGGAGGCGAACATCCAGGTGCAAATTGTTTTATTGACCGAGCACTTACGTCAAGTCTCATAGAGTCGCAGAGTCGCCGCAAGTTCAAGGATATAAAAGAAAAACACTTGACGCGGGGAATCTCCAACCTGTTGTCAGCTGTAAGCAAATAGGCATCGACGATCGTTTTCGTCATACTCATTACCAATAGATGAATGCTAAGCGTTTTCTTGTTGCATGCCTGATTGCCTTAATCACCTGACGTCTGACGCTGAGAATATTCTACAGCATACCTACACACACAATGACGCGCCGCTTCGGCTTGTTCTATGTAAACAGTTTGTAAGTAAAGCATGTTCCATTTCTGTGGAACATACACGCTGGCTGATTCACCTGTTTACTTACTCGAGCAAACTTTAAGCCGCCAAAGGGACAAAACACTCAAGTGCTCTCGACAGAAAGGAACTCGCTCGTTTCCTTAGGCCGAGTTGATGTCACCGGCTCAAATATTCTCTCTACTCTACTTAAACTTTACATTGCCCGATAACACGCAAGATTAACTGCGGTAAACAGTTCGCGAGCTGAACCTTGGAAGGGATATCTTCAGCGACATGAGCGCGAAGTAATCGTCAAGATAGATTCCAATTTAAGTCAAGATATCGCGTCGCTGTTTACTGGTTGCATTTATCACTGCTCGGATCGCAATCGGGGTGATATTTCTGCGAGCGTGAGAAACAAAGCCCACGGGAGGATCGTGACCACTCCGGCTACGCGTCGCGAGTGTTCATCTCTATAATGCCACCAGCGTACAAACGGCAGTCGTGAGCTCTTCGACAGGAGCCAGAATTTATCCTCTGTGGTCCCGCATCGCTCGTGATCACGACCGCAAAAATCTCGCGGCCAATTATTTACTTGGCCGAATATAGACTCGTTTTAGTATCGTGCTGTTAACTCATCGCACAAATATGCAAATATTTGGTACAAAGACAGCTTCGGCATCGAAATTGTTTATTTTATTTCCTCGTAACACAGATGTTCTCTTCATAAAAACGACTTTTACCTCCTTGGTTCTGTCTGTCAATAACCCGGAATGTAACCAGTTTGCCACTTATTGGTTTAAATTTTTCCTTTTCTGTATTGTCTCTAATCAACTGAGAATTCACATTACGACTATTTCTTTCATAACTGTTTTACCAGATAAGTACAAACATTGGAAATATTCCTGAACTGAATTTTCTCATAAGGCGTGTACCTACGTTTAATCCCGATATACAATTTACTGAGTCATTGCCTTCGGATTGCCTTTCGTAGTGAATGAATGTTATTGGTCGGTAGAGTTCGTACAAAATTTTCATTAGCGTTCGCAATCTCTCCTTTGCCCATTTTATCATTAGCATTCTCTGCTCTCATTAACTCGAATGGTTTGTTTACGAAGTTGTTCAATAAATCGGACATTAATGTATCTAACTGTAACTGACTTTATTACTTTCAGTAAATTTATCTGTACTTAAGTTACATTTAATTCGAAAAAGTTTTAGAGACTTGCTTTAATTTTTGGGGTTTCACCATATTGCTCTCTAAGAGATGAATTGAATGGATTCTGAAGAGAGTATGAGTTCTGATACATATTACAAAACTTTACTTACGTCAAATCTTCATCACGTACATAAGATCATCCGTGCAGAAAGCTTTGCTATTATCTATTATGTACCTACTTTAACTGCCTCCGCCATGGGCTCACGACCCGGAGGTCCCGGGTTCGATTCCCGGTGGGGGACAATGACATTGTGTTTTTGTTTCTAGTTTGGTTAGGACATTGCAGGCTGATCACCTGATTGAACGAAAAGTAAGATGATCCATGCAGTCTGGTCGTGTCAGTCAGTGTGTCCCATCAGAATAAGAGATTGAAGGAATAGAGAGTGCACTTGTGTGTTGCGTAAACACTTGGGCACTAAAAACTAGTCCCGCGCAGTTGGCTGATCTCTGGGAGATTGGCCGCCGTCACCGAAAATCGGTTGGGAGGACTATTATTTGCACCTACTTTAAACAAATTCCGTTCACCCCGTCGGTACATGTTTATGTGATCACTGGTCGTGGTCGTGTAACAGAAAAACCACAAGCCTTCACTATTACGTAGCACAAAATGCTATATTTATTTTGCTCATATCCCACATAGTAATTCGATGCGGCGCACAATCTCTGCCCTCCGGAACTCCGGAGAATTTGTAGTTGATTGAATCTGCTCTCGTGTCTTTATTGGAGTTTAAAGTACAGTTTGATGACAACATTTACTATAGTACTTATAAATTAAATAATGTTGGTAAAAGCTATGTTATTACTTTCTTTTCGTTATTGTTATATTTTGTAGCGAACTTTTGGCGACTCTTGTTGAATCATCTTAAACGAGTTTTTTTTGTAATATAACTTCGCTGAACTATTATGGCGTGAAGCTGCATAAAAAGAACATCCTACTCAGCAGTCAGGCCGCGTGTATCTGTTTGGTGTTGCGCGCTAATGAGCCGACGGGACGCGCCGTACATATTAAACTCAGCGCACCCGACACTTGCGCTTAGCACTCGTTTAACCAAAAAAACGAGGATAGTGGGTTTAGGCGTGCTTTAAAATTGAGCGAATTTAGTTCATTTTCATTAGTGTTTATCTACAGTGACTAGATTGAGTATGATCTTGTCTTGAGATACATACTAGTAGTCTTTCTCTGAATTAAGTATGGAGAGAACATTATCTTTGGTCACGATACATAAAATTATAATACGAAATGAATGAGAAATAAACTTCAAAGTTTAATATTCATTTTCAAAAGGCGGAACCGTTCTTATTGAAATTGTGTCCCAAATAAGATTAGAGTAGGTATTATGCATTCTGTTTATATTAGCCAGTTATGGTACCTTACAATTACCGCTATCTGCGTCGGCTAGGTCATATCGGCCAACTCCCACAATACCGCAGAATATACAGAGTGTAACAGCAAATGTCTGAAGATTGAGTAACCAAACCAAAAAAAAACATAAAAACATATCGGAAGGTCGAAAAATAAAATTTACTATTATGAATTCTATTATTTTCTTCATATTCCGTTCGACACTTGTTTCGTGCTATATGCTATATGTATCACAAAAATTTACTTTCCTAATTTATACTGTTACATCGAAATACTAGGTATAACCACAACCTGGACATAATACCACAAACGCGCCGCGGGCACCCACTTAATCAACCACGACAACCACTAGACCCATTTACCTTTAATTACTGTGAGACATTCAAACATTATCCCACTATCTCAGCCAAAGAACATCCATTCCGCAGTCGATAGGCAGTTACCTTGCCGTTTACATGCAATACCGCAGCTAAAGCCTGCAAGACATGCAACGCATCGCAATCGCAGTTATTATGGTCATTTGTGCTTATAATAACAACACAATGGCCGATAAATCTTTCCGACAATAAACCTCCGCTTATTGGTTTTGTAAGATCACTACTTTCGACTACTCTTTAATTCGCGAAATACCAAATTTGGTGGAATCTTCCCTAATATGGCGCCGAAGACGGTTATTGTCATTTGCCAGAGAATACAAATTATCGTATCGCGTTTTTCTGTTTACGCACTGTCTCATTATTACTACACGAGAGCATTCGTCTCCATAAGGGGTCTCCATGAGTCACAAACTGTCCGATGTACTCAATCGCCTTAAACGTACAGCTGCAATAAATATTTCAGTTATGATAATGAGAGATAAATGATAGCTTGAAGTATGAGATCGATGAGTCAGTGTTTATCGATATCGATGTACAGGGTCTTGTAAGTACTAGAGTTGTTTATTGCCCTTTCTCCCGAGGCGTGGTAGAGTGGCCAGCCAACTCGGCCAGGGTATTTCAGCTCGGTTTGAACCAAATACTAACTGTTCTTCCTAGTGACATAATTACGACTTCTTTTATAGCACCGAAATGTTTCCGTTCTCTATAAATTTCTCCTTTACTATTACTACTTTAAAAGGTGTTATAAACTTTATGGACGGATTTATTTGTCTGTCTACTGAGGATGCTGAATTTGCGGCGCCACTCTATACATGATTGCTAAAAAATACGACCTGACATTTTGGGATCAAACCAATTATCCAGAAATGGGGTCGAAAGATTTCACGCTGCATTTAAAGCTCATAGCGCGCATTCGCGCCGTCACCTTAATAAGTGGAAAATCTGTTAACGAACACGTGTTGGATGTAAGCTGGGAGAAAATTTATGTAATTGGTGTAATTACCGTTGAGAATTGCATCTGTCTTGCAGTTGGTGCTGTGGGAATGTCACCAGAGACTATAGTTGAAGCGAAATTGTCCCTAATTGACGAATTAGCGCTCGTTCGAGCCCACTCGCCAGGAAAGTGGCATACTGATTCAGTTAAACTGTAGGTGAGGATGTCATGACATCTTTTTAACGCCCATTTCTGCCGGAAAGTGGGGCTTGAATATAAATATATTGTTTTGATATAAAAAAACATACAGCCGATTTGAGAACCTCCTCCTTTTTTAAATTTGATGTCGGTTAATAAAGATAAACAACATAGCTACAATGGATTTGTCCACGAATCACAATCACCTATGCCGTCCTAATGGACAGGTGGATCTTATTTATCTTAGCTTACTTAAAAGAGAAACAAATTTAATTTTCTGTCCGTGAGATCCTTCCATTAGCAAGTATCAACAAATAATCTTGTACAATTTCGGTCTTAAAATAAATTATCACATCAAAAAAAACATCCGTGTAAATGGCTCTTGATTATAGTTCCTTTTTTTACAAAGAATCTGCGTGTTAATGATGAGGTATGGTATACCTACGTAATGTCATCTTGAACTTGACCACAAAAATCGAATACGTTTTTGAACATAGTGTTGGCTCGGTTGGTTTGTTGTCAAGCACTACTATCGTCATGCGTTAATAAGATGGGCAAATAATGATGTTTGTACGTGTTACATCATCAGTAGAGCTTAGCAAATAAACATGTTAACTTTGGCTTTAGTTTGCCAAGTCAACTCCGAGAAGCGTATTTCAGGCTAATAAATGTCATCTGTATCAACTTGAATACCTGTTACATCTTCTGATATAAAGGCAGGAGTATAATGTCTTCCAAATGAGCGCCAACAAATTCTACTAGTCTAGTTTAATCTATATCATTCACTCACACCAAAGGGATTGCTTGACAACTTCGCGTATCCGCAATACTAGTTATTATGATGTGATTCATAGTGAAGTGTAACAGCAGTACCTAGATAGATCGCCCCCGCGTGTGACGTTAGGAGAGTCCTGCGCGTGGGCATGCTGATGCTGTTGTTTCATACTCACTGTGACACCTGACTCCATTAACATGCGATGCTCATTCACGCTATCATAAGGTCATCTACGTACACACGTAGCAAAACAACTCGTTTAAGTAAAGCCTTTTTTTGCGACAAGTAATATTATTTATTACACCAATTTGTCGACTGCTACCTGATTCATAAACACGTATGGACTCAATAACCATGACAAATGCCTTCTTAACATGACAATTGTTTCTGTCATTTTGACCGACGGCGTGAAAAAGTGCCCTCTTGTTATGCAAATGTTGTCAATTAAAATTTGTGTACACGAGTAGGTATTTGGACGAATTATCACTTCACTATACTCGTGTATTTATCTGTTGTTTCCGTACTGAGTTTGAAAACTGATGAGATTTTTTATTACACATAATCACGACTAAATTAATCATGGGTTAGACAGAGTTTGAATGACTAAATAAAAAAAAGTAGTTTTCTGACAGGATAATTAACTTGTTAACACCTGTACGCCTACGTATTTAGCTTATTAAGTTGTACCCGCAAGCTATTTTTCTTTTTTAAAATTTATAATATTCTAGCTAGAGGCATGAACTGGTGTTCCATCTATTATCTTTTTATATATTATTTCTTTCTAATTCGTGCGCTCCGTGATCCCACCTTACCCTGCTGCAGTAGAAGTATTCGTGTCTTGCATTTCGTTGAGCAAAGCAACTGCAGAGCTAACTCAATAACCGCAGTCGCAGCGCAGTTCGTGTAGCCGGATAATTTATTGGTGACGGCACTGCACTACACCCAAGCTCTACATTAAGATAAGGGTACACCGAGCCCTCGCGATATAAAAATCAACGTAATCCGAATTCAGAATAATAAGGAAAATTTGAACATCATCGTTAGCCAGTTTTTATTTTACCCAATCATTAAAGGCATCTCCCATAACCTCAACACCCTCCATGACTAGAGATAGAGACTTTTTCTTCTACTATCTTTCTTTATATTGTCTCTGTATATTTTCACAGTTGATAATAAAATCTCCAACAAACTCAGATTCGTATCTACTGTTAGATGAAGAAATCGATTGTCGAGATACATCACTATCTGTCAGGCGAGAGTAGCACGTCACTACTCGCGTTTGACAGTTGTCTGTGAAAAGTAGTATCGACCGCGTATCGAACGATGTTTTGTAAATTACCAAGAGCTTATATTTCTGTTTGATTATAATAATTCCATATGTTAAAATATTGTTTTAATATCTCAGAAGTGAGATCTGTACTTAATCTTGCCCACAAAACAAAATATCAGCTCTTGATAAACTCGAACGCGCCATTTTGTCGCTTATTGTTTTGGAAGGCTTCAAGAGAGGCTCCTAGCGGTTTTTCAGAAGCCGCTGCACGGTTTGTTGTTTAAGTGCAATGTTGTACCTACTGCAAGTGTTGCTACGCAAAACAGGTGCAGTACGCCGCACACGCATTTGCAAGGTTTCGGCAACTAGCAGAAGCAGACGCTATTGTCACAGTATAACTCTAGCCCTAGCCAGTAGCCCTGGTGATCATGTGTCGCCAGAGATAGGTATTATTATTACTTACCCTTAGAGTCAAGGCCAACTTTGTCCTACGTATTGCATACTGTGCTCATGGCTACTTTATTCTGTGTGGTCTCATATCAGTAAGTAAACTTGTTTATAATCACTAAATCATGTTTAAAACATGCACAACAGAAAGTTGAGTTTATTTGTTAAGTTCATGCTAGTTTTGCGATAAAAGAAGTACCAATACATTGTCTTATTCCGACCCAGAATAAAAAAAAAAAAAAATACCTAATATATCAAAGTAAAACAATGCGAGTCCTATGCACACAAAGACAAGCAACCTATGTAGGTTATTGTATATCAAAGTTACATGACATAGTTGAAAGACAAGCATCTTTTTAATATGAGATTTCATGCCATACATGGAAATCAAACAAAATTAATATTATCTTATCATTCTGTTCTGGCAAAAATAAAGAGTTAGTAAATACAATTCAGTGTAATTAGTAGAAGTCTATCAAGCTATTGGTTATTCAATGAAAAACTGGGAATAGAAGTTTATTTTAGCGGGATGACAATCTGATCACTGAAGCAATATTATTTTGAATGTTATTTCATTTCATTTTATTAAAATCAACTACCTAATTGATCACAGTACAATAACAATTACCTACATGTAGTGAAAATAAATATAAATACAAACTCTAATACATGAATGCAAGTTCAAATTATTATTGTGTTAGCATTTTAACGTTGAAAGCAAAAAATAAAGAATAGAGTGTAGGCCATAGGGAGTGTGGTCCTTTTAAGGTGAACATCATACAAGGGTTTGAAGCCTTTAGCAAAGAGGTTTTGTTTAACAAAACAATGTAGTAATTATATGACTCTTTGAAGAGGTAAGTTTTGCATTGGCCGTTACAAAGTTCTAACATGAATACCATATTGATAAACACTTTCTGAGCATCCTATAAGTTTTAAGAATATCTGCTTATTATGGTTTTAAACAGGCAAGTGGATGTTACTGACTAATTAGGCCTGTATGTGTCCAGTTATACAATAAGATAGTTTTCTCAACTACATTTCAATTCAGTGAACTTTTCAATTCGGTGAACTGGATAAATTGCAGTAAGTAGATGCAAATACATTGAATCTCTTGGGATTATTAATATTATCATTTAATTAATGATAGCAAATAGTTGAATTTCTAATGTAATACTGACCACTAGTCACAATAGTATTTGACATTGAGCTATTATGAATAGAGTTGACATCACATATTGATAATTAAGTTCTGGAAAAGACTGGTGTTGTCACCAATGTTCATGCACTCCTTCAAGGTGGGTTTTCGAATAAAAATAAGAGAGAAAGTGAGATAGACATGATACACTATGCGGCATTGTACTAGAGTACAAATTATAGTTACCGGAATCAAAGTAAAGAAATAATCTTTTATGAGTAAAGTAATTTAATATGATCACTCTAAAACTAAATGCAGATGGAGTATTATGCAAATGATGTCATGTTACATTTTTGAGCATTTTCGGTACATGGCTTTTGTGTGAAGTAGCAGTTCTATGTTACATTGAACAGTAATTCTATGGTTTTGCACATACTGGTGTACAATATAATAGGTACTACAGTAGGTACAATGATTATGTTCAATTGCATACCACAATCATAAAGTCAAGTAAATAAGTATAATTAAGATGGTTTTATGCCACCATAGCTGGTAATATTTGCCAGGCAACTTTGAGTGGACTAGAATTTATTCGGTTGGAGAAAAATAATTATTATGTGGAAATGAGATGCACTCATCTCACTAACATTAAACAAACATACACAGACAAGTGCATAAAATGCTTAGATGTTATGCTACATTGTATTGTTCATGTTTTGAATAAAACTTCATTATCAGATTTTAATTACCTGTCAAGTTTAGGTATAGAGATACTTTGCATCTGTGAGCAACTCATCTAATTAATTCAGTTAAGTTTGGGAGTTCTGACACTACCCTGTGAACACCAATCCATGTGTTTGTTCAATGATTTATAAAACCAGTGTTTGATTAATAACATAATAATAAAACTGCTTCATGAAAAGGAGTACCTAAAGTAGATTCAAGTTTCTTTTGTAATATTAACTGAAAGAGAATTACTGATGCATGGAATGCAATACAAATGTATGGAATATTTAAAAATGGTACCTACAATATTGAAACTATGACAATAATAAACAATGCATTTTAATTTAGTGAAGCAAATGAATGTTGCTCTTGCTTTTTAACTTATTACATTTTAGACTCTGATTATGCTACAAATAAATAAATCTCTGACTAGTTGAAAGAGTTATCATGAGATCTCTTCTTGTCTTGAGGAATATGCCAGTTGCGCTATGGTGATGGTATAGAATACTGAACTGAAATATAACATAGAGAAGGTACTACTTCTTAGTACCTACTGGTAATGTGGCAACTGATGATAATTTATTTTCATTAAAAGAATATTGTTGATTACGAATGTAATACATTACTATTACATTATGTGACATAGGTATGGTTAATTCATTGTGGAATGTGTTATGCAACAGGAATGTTCTAACTAAGTGATTAAAACACTTGTACCTGAAATACACATAAAATCTATAAAAAAAAGGTGTACCTACCTGCAAATAATTTTACAATGCAGATAAATATACAGTATGATTGCACAGACAAATCTTGAAATGGTTTTAGAATTATGTTCAATACTGCAAGAGTTAAATTAAAAGATACCTATCATACTAATTTTGTTATGCTAACCTTCTCAAAACAAGGTTTGTGGAATTTAATGGTCCATTATTACCTAATGGAGAGTTACTTCTCTCACTCTATGATAAATAAGTTATGGTTACCGATTTAAAATAATCACCCTTTTATATAAATGCAAATAACTTGGGGTTATTATTGAAAAGAGTTATGTTTTGCAATTAATGACAAAGTGACTTTATATACAAATACAAATACAAATCATTTATATGGCTGGAAGCTATTGCAAGTTCCATTAAGAAAAATCAAATTCAAATTCAACAAAACAGTTACACACATTTACAATACATTAGCATAGCTGGTATACCGACACAACTTCACAGTTGAGTTTGTTCCATTATCTCATAGACATACACTGTATTTCAAGATTAAATGTGAGACAAGAAAATGGATTAAATAGAGCAATGTGTTTTGTTTTCTGGCATAAATTGTACTTATGCTCACTTATAGTACCGAAGTGTACTTATTCACAGCATGTATAAGAGAAATGGGATTCAGCATGTCCCACTGGAATATCCTCAGTTTGGATAGTGGTGTCAAGTCACAAACCAAGTAGTTCAATATGGTTGAATGTTTTATTGCACGATTTCAAATTGATTGAATTTACCAATTGTTTTTACAAATTATGTAAACGAGATATATAATTGTTCTTTGCTTTAGTTAGCACCTTGACTTGTGCTAGTATGTTATGAAAAATGATTTATATAGCATTGCAGTATGATTCATACAATTTTATTAAAACTTGCCAAGTTAAGAGAGAATGTTCAATACAAATTTTAAGAGAATACTTTTCAGTTAAAAGTAAATTATGAGGCTTGTTTGCAATAAATTACTGAGTTCTGGTTATGATTATGAGATAAACCCAAACCGCATAACCACTGGTCGGTTGGTTATCAAGTGAGAATAACAATTGTGGTAACAATCCCAAAATACCAAACAACGTATGCTGGTCTAGTCCAAGCGATGAGGTGATTGTTGTTTTGATACAATAATCGATAAGTGCGAGCTCATTGATAAAGTGCACGGAGTCAGTCCAGTATCCAATGACCCATGCAGATGAAATTGAACATTTAATAATGTTATTGTTGCAGTAATTTACACTGTTCTTTTGGTTGCCTTGAGTTGTATTCAGACTTGAGCAGATTGACAATATTTGATGATCTTTGATGATTGACTGTACACTAACTGAAATTGTTGTTTTGGTTGCCTTAAGTATTTTACAGACTTAAGAAGTTTGACAGCACACATAGAGAGATGCAACGGGGTGGTCGCCGCGCCGACATCCGTGTGCATGTGGGTGAGACATGGCACTACAAGAAGAGGAAGAAGGAAGAAGATCCCTTCTCAGTTAAGCTTGCCTTAAGCGGCCTGTATAGCGTTGAATTTCAAAGCCCATGCACTTAAGACATGATGACATGACTCAGACATTAACCTTAACTAACACAAACTGACTTAACCAACATCACCTACCCAACAACCTGACATAACTTTATCCTCGGGCTTGCCGTAAGTGGTCTACATAGCCGAGATGAGTCCAAGTTTAGCCTCGAGCTTGCCTGAACAGCCGAGATGATCGCCTAAGTGGCTCGATGATCGCCTAAGTGGCTTGATGATCGCCTAAGTGGCTTGATGATTGCCTAAGTGGCTTGATGATCGCCTAAGTGGCTCGATGATCGCCTAAGTGGCTTGATGATCGCCTAAGTGGCTTGATGATCGCCTAAGTGGCTTGATGATCGCCTAAGTGGCTTGATGATCGCCTAAGCGGCTTGATGATTGCCTAAGTGGCTTGATGATCGCCTAAGTGGCTCGATGATCGCCTAAGTGGCTTGATGATCGCCTAAGTGGCTTGATGATCGCCTAAGTGGCTTGATGATCGCCTAAGTGGCTTGATGAACGCCTAAGTGGCTTGACGATCGCCTAAGTGGCTTGATGATCGCCTAAGAGGCTTGATGAACGCCTAAGTGGCTTGACGATCGCCTAAGTGGCTTGATGAACGCCTAAGTGGCTTGATAATCGCCTAAGTGGCTTGATGATTGCCTACGGGGCTTGATGATTGCCTAAAGGGCTTGATGATTGCCTAAGGGCTTGATGATAAACATGATTGGCCATGAAGCCTTTGATTTCAAAATCCTTTAACCACACGCTTGCCTTAAGCGGCTGTAAGGCGTTACGAATCAGCAGCAGAGCTGGCGTGCCAAGCTGAGTACGACGGAGCTGGCGTGCCAAGCTGAGGACGGCGGCGCTGACGTGCCAAGCTGAGGACGGCGGTGCTGACGTGCGAAGCTGAGAAGAGTATCCTTCGGGGACCGAAGGATTGCAGGATGGCCGAACTGTTAGATGAAGAAATCGATTGTCGAGATACATCACTATCTGTCAGGCGAGAGTAGCACGTCACTACTCGCGTTTGACAGTTGTCTGTGAAAAGTAGTATCGACCGCGTATCGAACGATGTTTTGTAAATTACCAAGAGCTTATATTTCTGTTTGATTATAATAATTCCATATGTTAAAATATTGTTTTAATACTACCTACTTTAATCTACAGCCAAACATCACGGTCAAGGAACCAAAACTTTTTGCATGACCAGAGCTCAGTATACCAACCACCCGAGTTCTAATTTAGCTCACGACATTTCCAATTACCTTCATTAAAAGAGGACACGTAACAAGATTTATAGTTTATCCAATCCCCCATCGTGTTATTATTCGCAGTGGATAATAACCTGTGCTAAATTAAATAATGGCACGCCGACGCGGAAAAGCGGGCTTAGTTGCACTGGACTATAATCTAGTTGATTGCATTTATGCAGTAGATTGCAACTATCGTGCCCATTGCCTTCGATTAGTTGTTGCACAAATTGATATGACTTTGGTATACTAAACTGCCTTAATCGGAACGGAAATGGAGATAAAGAAAATTTATAAATCGAAATTATATGGGTTAGAATTTATCGGTGCGTAATATTAAGGGACACCACTTTTCAATCATTAATAGAGCAATCTGATAAATCATCAAAACATTGATAAAATTTATACTAACTAGGGCCTGAAAATGAACCACGATCGATACGAATATTATTAGCTCAAAGCACTGGCCACGGATTGCGCGATTATTTATTGGTGTTAGATTGACCAGGCTAGTAAACGAATAACGAACGTAGCAAACATATAAAATAAAACAACACCGTTCAAAGTATATCGGAAAATATGTAATCTGATACAATGTTTGTCATCTTGAAACATCTTCGATAATAGCAACACAACAGAACAATGTCCCTAGATAATAATCGTTCGGCTATTAGTTGGCACTAGCCGGAAAATATCAGCAGCCTTTCTTCCCCGGTGTTAGTGGGCGGTGGACGATGAGCCTCTTGTCTGCTTGTGTTGAGTTATGGCGGCCCACGCGCAGCGCCTGCGCAAGGCCGCCGCGCAGTTGTGTATGATTAATCTCGCGGCCGATCAGTGCTGGACACACGCCTCTACAGCACGCCCGGCTTTTGCGATTCTCTGTGAGTGTCATCAAAACATCCTCATTGGTCACGGCCATCAATTAAATTAAATCTTCACGGATATTATGATATTAAACCTTTCATTCTAATTACGGACTCAAATTGTGCGAACCTAACGTTTATAACGCGTTTATCAAATCATCATCTCTTTCATCTGACCGGCGCCGTATAATCACGTTGTTATGTTGCGATGCAGATGTTTTCAATTATGCCGCACATTTTTATTCAGATTGCATTCGTCACACACAATAACGTTTTGAATTCAAATTAATTTACAATGACTGTGTTCGGAGCGTTTCAAATGCAACTTGTTTATTCAGATTGCTCCATCAAAATAATGAGTAATAAGCCGAACAAATTGAATCGACAATTCTCACAGTAAATACTTCATTATCACCCACAATGGCTGGTGGGCCCACAGCGGCGCACGCGCAGCCTCGCTTCTTGCCGTAGGTGGCTCATAATATTAAGGCTACATACAAATGACACGTTTTTCAATATTTTATGGATCTTAAATATTCCACGTCCGCCAAAAACACATTCCACATTAACACTTCGAATTTATTTTAAGATGTTCGCTAGAATTGACAATTTGTGCAATATGTAAACCACAACCTGCGCCCAACCTACCTAATCTAATACTATGTTTATTGTCGTTTACTGGCTTCAAAGTAACCACCACTTACAGTGATTGACGGTCCATAGTAATTGTCTACCGGTAAACGCATTACGTTGTCATTTTGCCGCCGGCCGGATCATGGTTGTGGTCAGATTTATGAGAGAACCAGAGGCCAGAACTATGATCTATCCAGGATAAAGAGCTATTACGAAACTCAAAGGCTCCCTCTATTCACTTGCGTGAACTTGAATTTTATCTTGGGTAGAATATACTTTTGTGAATGCATTCAGCATCGCTCTTGTTACCTTCATTCAAATCTAGTTCTATCAATGGTCCAACTCTGTCCAATACACACAAACACTCATACATAAAACATGAGACATACTGCCAAGTTGTTGTACTATTGATGTTAGTTGCAGTTCAATTTTGTATACGCTCAAACATTTTGTATTATTCAATCCATGTTCAATTCTTCTTTACATCTCGTACGTTATTTTTTGTTCGCATGACGATTTTTGTTTTTGCTTTACGTGTCTTGTTTTTGTTGTCGTAGACGGCAGCGACACGCCGCGGAAGTTGAGCGACGACTCGAGAAAACATTTGTCAGGTAAGTCTTCTCTATTTTCTTAAGTTTGTTTTATTTTAGTACCATTTGTAAGCATGTCCCGAGCACGGCAAGCATGTGATCATGCTTGTGTGAGCACTGTTTCACTGTTTCACCATTTGTTTCTAACTGTACATATCACCATCACGCTTGTCCAGACCTGATCGAGGCTGAAGAAGACGAGGTGACCAGCAGCCTGCCGGAGAGACCCAGGACCTACCGCAAAGCCTCCAGTAAGTCTGCACGCTACTAATAGGTGACGGAATCAATCATGGTGGTGGAACACGTGGTTCATGGAACTTCCTAAACAAAAACCAGAATGACTTAATTACGTAGGAGTAACACGAATGCCAAGATAATAGTTGATTGATTCGTAACGATGCGCGATAACCAAGCTGTTTTGCATGACAAAATAAAAATAAAATGACCGATGACGATTGAGATAACAGCACGTAATAATTTCTAATGGCTGCAATTTTGTTAGCGAGCAAATTGTCAGGTTTATTAATTGTAATAAATATTAACCGTGAATTAAATATTTAATAGCTGTAATTAAACATGTGGCAGCTTATAAAAGAGCACTATCAATGGACTAGAAGTTCTACTTTTAATCTCGTGTAACAATATTAATGCTTGCCTCCAGTCTGCTTTGTTCGGTCGTCGTCAGGCGCACGCGCAGGCCAGGCCGGATAGCGCCCACGATTGTAATATCCATACATTCGTAATTATCAGTTATTGTATTCGCCTCCAAATTACAGCTCCAATTGTTTTTAAATTAATATGCATTGTTCAGTTTAAAATTAGATTAAACAACATAACAATGTGTTCGTTTAATACTCATAATAGAGATGCAGCAGACTGGAATATTTCTAATTCTTGCATGAAGACATTAACAATGTAATAATGAAATTAGCTAAAACAATTTTCGACAACAATACAATGCCACCAGTTTTAAGTTGAAAGTAAATTGTCTTGTAAAAAATACATCATCACTGCACGTTTATAATGAATTCTGGTTGGAAATATGCGTGATTGTGGGTACCGTGTGAACCAGGCCCCCGCATGCTTGTGTGCTAGAACAGACCACGATATCTGCGGATCTCTGACTCGGGTCAAGGGCTGCTTTGAATAAACACAAGAAAACTCTAAAAGGCAACTGATTTTCATAAAATATTCAGCCTGTATAAGTCCGAGCGAAATTTATGATAGCTCGTCAGATGTCGTGATATTTTTTCATCTTATTTATGCTAGGAGCTCTTTCCGCGTTCTTTAGCAGTTGGCAATCATAATATTTATGGTCAATTTAAATTGAAGCTCCGGAGTAGTTGACGTTAATTGTGATTTATTCGAGCAGCCCTTTTCACAGTCCTTAATAAATGAAGAAGCAGGTTGTTTATGCTGGTGCATAAAGGTGCGCAGATTTTGTGGTTGGGTAGTTGTAGTAATGTGTGTTTGTGTCGCTTGTGTGGTACAGCCAGCAGCAGCTTCAGCGGGACCTCCATGGATGCGCTCTGGGAGAAGCACCCGCGCCGCCTCAGCGAGGCCGGTCTGAGACGCTCTTCAGGTGAGATGCACCTTCATTTTATATGCCACTAGTGGATCTCCGACTCGCAATTCAAATATGTGGTTTTAAAACGTCAAGTCAAGATCCTTTGAACAAACAAAAGTAGTCTTGGATATCCATGTCATATATTCCGACGTTTTATAAAATGATTGCGTGTCGTAGATCCACCTGGCACCATTTATATGTTTCACATGCACCCAACACGTGCACCATGTCGACACATTTGTATTTGTCTGTTTATGTGCTTGTGGGTGAAGCATGGTTTGGACCTTTTCACCGCTACGCGTATTCGATTATTTCTCTGCATCTGCATGGTTTTATGAAATTGCCTTTCGAATCGTTCGGCGTACGTTGACTCGACCTTGCTAACCAACATGGCGGTCAAAAGGTTATAAAGCCAAATTGGATTTTAAACGATAGCCATCAAGTCAAATGCAGTTTGTCGCAACGGGGCGAAAGTTTATAGATGCACCGTTGCGATATGCAAACGGGAATGCAAATAGCTCCCACTGGCCATTGCACTTGCATGCAACGGTACTCGAGACGTGCGCATCATAATCGTAGCCGGATAGGGGAAGTGATGACCACATGCATATTCAAATGATATAAATCCTTGTCTGGATACTTTCTTGAGGTTTTCTTTTTCAGAGAACTTTTTATTGTTGAGTGGGTAGTACTTGTTTTATTGCCGTCAGGGTTGATTGTTATCTAGATCATTATTCACAAATGTTACTAAGCTTTCGTTTACGGAATGTCTGTTTGAAATCAAAAAAGAAATGTACAAAAACGTTAAGTTTTCAATGTTACCGAGTCAAATACAGAATTCAATAAAGATTTTCCTTAATCGTTTGGAAAAGCCATTTATAGCCACTAATGATCGCAGATTAATGGTCTTGTCCAATAATCAATAATGATCCAGATATTTTTTTCTTTTTATAATGACAGGATTCTAATTCAACCTTGTGCGTATTCCAGACCACAGCGTGGTGCTGACAGAAGACACGGACAGCTTCATAATCGGCGAGCGCGTGTGGGTGGGAGGCACCAAGCCTGGTCAGATCGCGTACATCGGAGAAACCCAGTTTGCTCCTGGAGACTGGGCGGGGATCGTGCTTGATGAACCTATCGGTAAGATATGTCATTGTTTGCCAGATCAGAATTGCTCCAACTCATCTCTTCCTGTGGACTGATTCAAGGCCGAGTAAATAGATAGCAGCGTGTCTTGTGAAAATTCGTCTCACCAACCAGTTTTTTAAAGTGGCCACAGTTTTTGAGTAAGCCCAAATCTAACCCAGTGAAGTCCTTCTTTTATCCCTAACAGCATATCAGTGCCCCGAAGTTCCGAACAATTTTCGGCTTACAATCGCAGCTTTGGTCTTCATTTTAGATATCTGAACGTTTTATTTCCTCCACAGGTAAAAACGACGGTTCAGTAGCTGGCCACCGATACTTCCAATGTGCAGAGAAGCGCGGCGTATTCTCTCGTCTAACTCGCCTGACTCGAATCCCTCTCGTTTCCCCAAGTCACCACGATGCTTCTCCAGCTTCCGACGCCGGCAGTGTCTTTGAAAGACCACCCTCTGGTGCTTCCCGGGCGAGACGCGCATTGTCACCTAATGGCAGTGTGCGGAGTTTCGTCAGCAGTAAGATGAGTATGTGTCTATTCAGACTTGCATCTTATAATATTCTGCCACGGTTGATGATGGCTTACCATTGAAATTTTTCCCCCAGATGCCTCGATCTCGACAACGAACAACGGCGAACTAAAAATGGGTGACCGCGTGATCGTATCAAGCAGTCGCGGTAGCAAAGCAGGAACACTCCGATTCGTCGGCACAACAGATTTCGCTCAGGGCGTCTGGGCCGGAGTGGAACTAGACGATCCACTCGGAAAGAATGACGGCTCTGTTGAAGGGAAGAGGTACGAGTACGAACTAGGACTTGAAGAAATTGTACTTTTGAAGATGATATTAACCCGATATGACTCGCATTTCAGGTACTTTGAATGCGCACCACGCTTCGGTCTGTTCGCGCCGATCAGCAAGGTGTCGCGGTCGCCGTCGAACCGCAAGCCAGGCGCCTGTGCCATCCACAGCAACGGGCGCGCGACGCCACTTCGGCGCTCCAACTCGCGCGAGTCCCTCACGTCCCTGGGCACGTCGATCGCGTCGTCGCGCGTGGGGCCGAGGCTCGGGGTGTCTCTGAGCGCTCAGGTAGGCTAGCCGCGCGCGCGCTCGGCCGAGCCCCGCTCCCCGCACTCCCGCCGCTCCCCGCACTCGCCGTCCCCGCCGCGCGCCCGTGCCCGCTCCGCCAACAGCGCGCCCAGCCTGCTCGACAAGACGCTGCTCATCAAGCACGTCGAGTACGACCGCTGCGCCATCATCGCTCTGCCGCCGCCGCGCGTCTATTACGATATAATTTTCAAAGCGAACCCGAGATCCAAAGAGTTGATGGAGTGTAATCCTCGGAGATGGGCGAGCGAGACACTGCCGAAGTCTTGGCGGTGTTCGGAAAGCGTATTGAATTTAGAGACGCCGCGGTCGGAGCGATCTCGGCGCAGCGTGTCGAGCGGCAGCAGTGGTTCTGGCAGCAGAGTACGGGCGCGTGGCGGTGATAGTGCGGGCGGCGAGGTGGTGCGGTGGGCGGGCCGGCCGGCCGCCGTGACGCGCGCCAGCCACGGGGCCGCCGCTACCGACATCTTCGTCCACATGCCGCCGCCGCGCACTCACTTCTCCGGCTTCGGGAAGAGCTACCACCACTCCTGCGTCTCGCCCTTCCAATTCACCTACCCTTATGTCGTCTACATATGAATCCACTGTGATGATTGAACGAATACTTTTGAATTTCTGAATTTAGATAGCGACTCGAATAGAATTCGATCTTTTAAATTTCTGTCCTTGTAGTAAGATCATTTGCTCCTCTGAGAATTCTAAATGGTCTTTGGGGCTCTTTAAATCCTGTTGATAAAATTCAGTGTCTCCCTGCACAAAATGCAATAGAAGACTGGAAGGCGCGACGTAAGAGTGGAGGTTTTCATGTAGAGCGCTTTTTGTTGCATGAGCATCAGTTTTGAGTTGGTCAGTAGCTGGCACCCCTTGGTTTGGCTCTTGTGTTAATTTATCCATTTAATTTTTATATTTATTTATTTAAGATTCACTATTTACCGTTATTATTATTTATTTTAATAGTGAATCTTGAATTACCCTCATCAGTAGTGGTCCATTCTTACCAAGGCCGCTTAATAGGATGCTTCTATTCCATATAGTTTTCCCAAAAGACTGCAATGGTCATATCGTAGTTTCTCTTATGATTTCTGACTGTGATATTATTTCTAAGGTTCCTATTAGGCCTATATGTATAGTGTATAAATATATTTACTTATGTATGTGTACTAACACCCATATGTACGCAGATAGCCACTAACTATTTGTTGTGTGCGTATTCCAGCATGGTATTGCGATATTTGGTAGCTCAAGAAAAGCTCAGTGAAAGATATCAAAATAAATCTCTTCAGATCCTTTACCGTTATTGGATTCTCTATTATGAATGATTAGACCCCGATCTCTCTACATACAGTGTAAGGGACACCTTCCCGCAAACTGATCTAATATTGGTTGCATAGTCAACGATGCTAAAAATTAGCTCAGGAAATAAAAAATCCAAATTGTCTACCTCATATAGTGACTCGTTTAGACAATTTGTATAGGGAAGCAATTTTTCATTTCCTGAAAGAATTTCTTCTTGAAAGTGGTTCAGTTTCGTTGACTGAGCAACCCCTATCAGTTTGCGGGAAGCTGTCCCTTACTCTCCAATAAAATAACTCCAAAGAAAATTTCCAAACTTCATTTGTAGTATTTTTCTTAGATCATTCCATACCAGTTTTTATTGAGCTTGTTTTATTTGCTAACTCGAACAGACTGTGTATCAGTGATTCACACAAATATTCACTGATGCATCGTCTGTCAAATTACAGTGCATCATCAAAGGATTTAAGACAGATATTGATGATGGACTGAGATGAGACCACTACTCGGTGTGCAAAATTATACATACAAATACAATTATTACAAAATTTGCGATGGAATAAAGTTGTCCTTATTAGTAAAGCCTTTATGATGAAAACTGCTATTAAATATCTGGTGGAGAGGGTGATTCTACCCATAAAACTTTCTCTAAGGAACAGAGATCAAATATGAAAAAAAAAAGTATATTCCTTAGGCTAATTAGTCTCGTATGCCTAAAACGAATGTTATTTCGCTGATTATGCTGAACCGTCTCCCCGAAATTAAACCCAAAATTAGACTTTATTCCATGGCTGTGTAGCATACCTAGTAGTGATGCATTAACGCGTGTTGTTTTCCCCATGTTTGTCGCATTCGCACTGTTCACTAACGGCGTGTGACGTCACAGCGAGCCCCCCGCGCCTCCTCCACCCCCGTCTCGGCGAAGAACGCGCTGCAGGTACGGTACCCCTACATCGCCGCGCGGTAAACCACACAAACGCCTACAGTGTGCTACGCCACAAGAACCGACTTGTGCGGAGGGCTGTACGCATAGGATCTGCTGGCTAGCTAACAGAGAATGTTCTTAGAGTCTGTGATAGATTTTGTGTCAAAATTATACGCAATACATGTTCGACTGAAACGTGTGATTTGGTTTATGATTGGCATTTATATGCAACATTCTCTGGTAAGTTGTAGGTGCAAAAAAAATAAATTCATCTATCGTCCGTCTTCCTAAATTGATACGAAAGGAAGACGACTGTTTTGATAGAGTTTTAGCAGTCGCAGATTCGTTGCGTCGGCTGTATAAAGTGCTGCGTTTTTCTCAAAAGCGTTGTAAGCGCTGTTGTTGAGGTGTAGCACACGTAAGGTCCAGTGTCTTTACCACGCTGGAGACTCCTGGGGCTTCCATATTTTTAATCATGTCGACTGTTTTCGCTACAGCAGCTTATTTTAAGATTGAGTTTTGATTCCATACTAATTGATCGAACAACGAATGTACATTTCCTTGAGTTTTTTATTTTTTACGAATTGTAACAAACTAAATCTTTTAACATGATATTTTAAGATTTGTTAATTTGACCAGTTTTACAGTGGCAATAGTTTTTACTTAGGTAATGTCAATTATCGCACATGAAGTACAAATACTGATATTTTTGTAGGTAATTTCCCACAATATACCATGTCGTTAGCTCAATGCAACGTAGGTACCTACACTTTTTTTATAAATTCCTTGTAAAACCCTTAGGCTTTTATCAGAGGCAAAACTGTGATATTGTTTTCATGAAATGGTGTTTTAAATGGCCCATACATTTTAGAGCATATGAGTTCTTTAATTTTTAAATCTTTAAACATCTTTTTTTTATCACTAAAATGTATGGTTCTACAACTGATAATTTTACCCCTATTTATGCCTTTTCTATGGAAATTTTGGTGCAATGAAATTTTGTATTAGTATACCTACTTGTATTATTTAATATTTATTGTTATACGTAATTAATAAATTAACATTTGAAATCCAGTGCCTGTAAGTTAAAAAAATAATATTCATAAATGTAAGTACTCACTGACTCTAGCGTCTTTGCTTTTAGATAGTTTTTCACTTATTAAATCTGTGCTATAGACAGGATTTGAAATTGTAAATACATACATGCAAGATATTTTTCTTACTTGTTTATGTTCTTTTAATTTTGTTAACCATAAAAGATCTCAGAAATTCATAAAATGACATAAAAATCCTTATTTTTTTACAATTCTGAGTTTAATTAATTTGTATACGTATTGCTATTTCCAATTCAAATCCTGACTATAATTAGTTCTTAACTTTTAACTTAGGTCTATATTAATTACTAGTTGCTAATTTTATTGTTAATTAATTAATTTAATTAAACTATGCGAATGAATGATCAAATTATTAATAAACTGAGGTTGAACGTCAGTTACAATAAAGTATAATGTAAGTGTTGTGTATTTTTTATTAATATATTTATCCTACATTTTTCCTTTTCCTTTCCTACGAGAATACCTTGTACAGAATTTGAAAATAAAGTTTTCCTAACTTTATGGTATGTGTTGTTTTATTCAACTAATATAAGTAGTTTTCGGTTTTGTAATCAGGGTTTCTGTCTTTACCTATCTACCGGATGAAATTGAAATCATTCGACAAATTTTGAGGGTGAGTTCAGGCCAAGATATTGAACAACTTTTCCTATGAAACATAGGTCATCAGACGAAAAACAAATTTTGGTCTTTCATAGTGAAGTCTGTCAGCTGACGAGGCCGTTTGTATGGGATGGCGAATTTTTTTCTTCAAGTATGACGTCTTATGTTCCATGGGGAAAGTTGTTCAGTTTCATAAACTGAACCCACCCTCAAAGTTTGTCGAATGATATCAATTTCACCCTGTAGTAAGAATATGTCGTAGTTCTAACTACCTGTTTTAAATATTATTGATCTGGGATAATTTTCAGTAGCCGTCTCCTAGCTGTGATATCAGACTTCAAAACTTAACCAATAAATAATTACCAAACTAGAAAAAAGTAGTTATTTTTTGATGTAGAGTTGAAACTGACCTCATGATACCCTGGTTACGTATCCGACATGTAAATAAACCTGCTTCCACACTGCATGGCTTGAAATTGGAACCTTGTTTAGACGAGATTATGAACTACCCCCACTGGGAAAGGCATAATAATGAAACTGTCATGCATGATGCCTGAATTATATAGTAAAGTCCCTGGAACTAGATCTCACTGCGACCTTCCCAGAGTAGTTTATTCATCAAATATTCTGTTTTCAAAGGGGTTGTGACTGTTAAGTCAGGGCCACTGAGTTATATAGCAAACTATACGAAGTAGGATTCCAATCATACGAACTTTTATGTTATACTATTATGTATCAAAAAATACTCGTATAACGACGATAATGTAGACGAATAGGCTGTTCGCTTCTGGGGTCGGGGGGAAAGGTCACCGAATAAAAAATTAGAACTACGCTTACACGTGTAGTGTAAGTGGGTTGGTTATCTCTGATAAGATGAGGTAATAAAAGAAATATAGATCATATTTTACTAGGTAGTTATTATGGTTACTAGAGTGTGCTAGGGGTGCTAGCATGAAGGTAAATTGGTAGTACCTTATTACTTATTCTGTGCTATATGAACCTAAATTATAAAGTAGGTAGGTTCGAGGTACAATATCGCTGGGTCTGGCCTCGCTCCTAGATTGGCGGTTAGTTGTAAATAAAATGGGCAGTTTAGATTGGGCCTATAATTTAGGATTTTCGGCCGCCGCCGAGGGTCCCAGTAGAGTCTAAAAATAATTTGTTACAGCTGTTGATAAATGTTCGTTGGTTTCTGAATAATGAAAACATTTGTTACTTAGACCTCGGTCTAGTTCTCAGTTATATGCTATTTAGGTAGCAGCAGAGTTTGTAAATTATGCCTTTTGATAAATAGCAGAAAAGAATAGAATTGATTGGGTGTAGAATTGGAAAAATCAATCTCATGAGTCCGTTTGTCCTGGCAGCGGTTGTTTCCATTTATAGGCAATGATAAATAAAGGTCAGATGTTGAAGAGCTAGGGACTGATCCCAGATTTTACATAAAACGATCGAGAGTTGTTTTAAATTTATCTTCATGAGGTACCAGTTCCTTAGACATTTTCCTAAATCACGTCTAAACAAACTGTATTGTATCATACCTATTCGTATCAAAGATGAAGTTTTTGCTATATAATTTTATTGATGAGATGATGAGAATTGAGTCAGATGGCAGTCGCTCTGTGTAAAAACCAGTACCCTCGTTCAATCTCCTAGATTAGGTAACCAATTCTTTCATGAAAGAAAATTAAAAGTATAGACTTAAATTAGTTAAGTCGTGATTTTTGCAAATTTGCACGAATTGCTACCATTTGAGTAAATAATATAAGTAAACAAACGAGACTCATAAAGCAGCCCGACCTACATCCCTCTCGTAGTATTTATTGCTAAGTATTCCTCATTAGTAGCTTTGTAAAGTTAATGGTCGCAGTCATAAAAAGACCGTAGAGCTAACGGTCAGCTAAAATGTCCTTTCCGCACATAAATGGAATAATAAAATTGAATATAGATATTCTTTCTTCCATGCTGGAGCTGGACTGGGAGCGATAGAAAAACATAGAATGTGCCGGACGCATCTCCTCCCGGGCATGCTGTAAAAACCAGCTAAGAATTCGAGGGTTTAAGTGTATTGCAATTTATAGGCGATGGGCTGACAACCTGTCACTATAGCAATATACATTATTATGCTACATGCATGTTTATGTTTATTTAAAGATCACTCAGACTCACTTTGCCAGACTTACATGGACTCTATTAACCTAGTTCTTTTCGTTAAGCAGATTAGCATAACACTTACCTTATTAACAAAACATAGGAACTTCCAAAAATACAGGATACATTCAAATTATTTAAACTTAAGTGAGACATGATAAATCAACTATTAAACGGATCAAAGTGAGTAATCCGTTTAATAGTTGACAGGATACATTGTTAATTCGGCGACAAAGCGCAAACCGATAGGAGTTGCAAATGGAACTGAGAAACATTCACAAAGGAACTGAAATTCACTGTCTCCGAAATAACCCTGATCCTATAGGACACACAATAATATTCATAACATATAGTACCTACCTAACATACAGGGTGAAAAAACATCGGTTACCCCATGCTCCATTAATGGTACAATTAGGACATTTTGTTGTAAATTGTACCATCAATGGTACTGTCAAATGGTACAATTGGTCCGGCGGGGCTATTCCTGTTGCAGAAGACAGCATAAACTCAGAAGAGAGAAACTACAATCAAGAATCAAGAAACCTTACCAGAGAACTAACTATAGTTATAAAGTAAACTTTATTGTTATTAGAGTTGCAGTATACAATTTCTATGATAAATCACTGAGTCTGACGGTACTAAATTGGTTTAATCTATAAATTGTCTAGAATGATCTCATACCAATTATAGTCAAGAATTATAAGGAAACCTTATATTGTGATGTTCCTAGATTATCAATAATTGTAAAGGTTTTCCTCACTATTGAATTAGACCTGTATGTGCAATGAAATAATTTGTATTCTTACTTAACCTACTTGTTCAAGCAGATAATGTAAATATTTTGAACTAAGTACTTATATTAGTTAATCGATTAGGTTTCTAGTACCTATGTTTAGCAAATCTACTTTAATTGTAAGTGTAGAAAATGTTTGTTAAAACATGGTTTATTTAGCTTTAACACTAGCTTTTACATAAATAGACACATAGACTTTATTTTATATTCATTTCTCACGACATGGTATATTGTGGAAAATTAAAAAGATGTAGGTAACGATACGACGTTGTACTTACTAAGCAACATTGCAGAATTTGTACTTCTTCGCGTATCTTTTTTACCTATTTTGTTTCTGCAATTTCTATGTGTTCTCAATATTTTACATTACCGTATAAAATCCAGGAACTACTACGAGAGAAACAGCATCACCTGGAGCGTCTGATGAAAGAGCGGGAGCTGGAGAGAGCAGAGGTGGCCAAGGTGTCCATGCAGGTGGACAGAGCTGAGACACAACTAGCCCAGCTCAGAAAGGAAAATACACAGGTATGACACAAAAAAAAACTAATTCTGGTATCACGTCTCCATCTATCAACCAGTCTATACTATAGCTGTCATTCAGGGTTAAAGAGAGCCGTCTTAAAGATTATAATATAGGTTCTAGAACACTGATTTGAGAATGTCGCCTTTTACCCTTCTGTGTTCTAGAAAGCAAAGACGTAAGTAATACGAGTTCAATTAGATTGTTAGTTTGAACAACCGCGAAAATCTCAAACATATATATCGAAATTACTTTCCAAATTAACAAAAATTGTATGAAAGCAAATAATATTTTTTACAGACCACAACAGAGAACGAGAAGTTGAAAGCAGAGTTGGAGAAACTAAACAAACTGCTGGAAGATGAGCGGCAGAAGGTCGAGGATCTCATGTTCCGCAATGAAGAGGAGAATATCAATAAAGAAGACTACAATGTGAGTAGAAACATACCTGCTACGATTATAGGGAATCAAATGTTAAATCGTCATTTTAAATATACTTACCTTATGCTGATTTTTTTGTTTTCAGAAATACAAAGATGCTATGGAGGTAAGGAATCGCTTTATTTTTCTTTTATTCAAACTTTAGATACTGATGTGTTCAAAGTTCATTCAACAGCTTGAAAACCAACACCAAGTTCACACATCGGTCACTGGTCACACTCTTAACCAATATAGAAAGTAGCTGCAAGGAAGCCATTGACTAAAATTCCACCAGGCACGGGGACTATATTTGTAGTCCTATTTCTGATTACAGAAAGAAAAGGCAGTCCGCGAGCAGCGTATCCGTGAACTTGAAGCGGAGGCAGCGCTGCAGTTGCAGCGCGCTGAAGCAACCTCGGCAGCGCTGCGAGCGCTTGAAGATCAGAGATCAGCTGAGCTCGCTACGATGCAGGAGCAACACAAGGAAGAGCTTACTGCTGCACAAGGTAACATGATGATGATGATGATGATATCACTTTATTCCCTCGTGGAATTTCTTCAGATCTGAGCTTTATTGCTTCCTCCCAAGTTAAAATACTGCACTGATAGCAGGGTTGAATACAGCTCAACAAAATGTGAAATGGTTTGATTAAAGAGAAATGTATTTTTCACACAAACTAAACCATTCAGTCAAGCATCGATGCTATTGTAAGGGATATTGTTTTAAAATCTTGTTTTATGAAGACGGACGCACTATTTCAACAATACAATCAAAACAATAATGTTTTATTATACCTTAGCTAATTGTTATCTGTTTTCAGCATTGTCATCGGAACTACAGAAACTGTTGGATGAAGCGTACGCACTGCTCAAAGAGAAAGACAACGAGAAAGATTCAGTCGGCAAAAGTATGTCCGATGAACTTAGTAAAGTCAAGGCAGAGGCAGAAAAGGCACTCAATGAAGCCAAGACCAAGTTAGCTATTGCTCAAACTGAGTTTGAAACTCAGCTGTCGGTGCTGACGGCCAAGTTACAACTCGCTGAATCTAAATTAGAAACTGAAAAGCAAAACTTAGAAAGACTGAATAAAGAGAATGGCCAAACTATTTTAGATCTTAATACTAAGTTAACGCAACTGCAAGCTACTGTCGATGATAAGACGTTGGAGTTGAATAAGGGTAAGAAACATATTTTCTTAAAAGCACACTTTTAAATAATCTCTAATTAGTTGTATTTCCTTTCAAAAATAAGTAATTTTGTTTTATATCTTTCCAGTTATGGGCTCGAGTAAAGAGCACGAGGTTAACCTCAACAAAGAAATAACAAAACTCAGAATGGAATTAAGCGCAAAAGTATTAGACATTGAACAACTTGAAGACTCAAGAAAGAAACAGGAAGCTGCTTGCAAGAGTCTGCAGGAAGAAATCAGTAAAGTCAAAGAAGAATACACCGCCAAAGTAAATGAATATGAAAACCTACTTACCGAAGTGACACAACAGAATGAAAAGAACAAATCCGAAATAATGGATCTGCAGCAAAGCTTATCAGCTAAAACCAAAGAGTGCGAAAGACTGTTGAGTGAAAGCACTAATTCTAACAGTTCTTCTGAGAAAATAATCAGTGAATATAAACAAACTATACACGAGAGAGATAAAGAGATAATAAAACTCAAAGATGAATTTGAAAAAACAACAGCGAACTTCAATATTAAGCACAGTAAAATAGCAGAAGAGCATAAGAAAGAAATTGAAGACCGTAACCAAAAGATCGAGCAGCTAATTAAGGAAATAGAAACGCACAAAAATGCTTTAGATAAAAGCAAAGTTGACTTCGATACTTTAAATTCACAATTTATTATTAACGCGGACGAATTGAAAGCTTTGAAAGAAGAAAATGACAAATTAAAACAATCAGTGGCCGAGTTGACCCAAGCGAATAACGACCTTAAGTCAAGAATCGGAGAAATGGAATTAGAAATCGGTGAACTAAAACGACAGTTCGACAGCACTAAGGAAAAATGTGACGAATTACAGAAAGCCAAAGATAAGATTGAAACTGAGTATATGAATCTTACGGGCCAAGCAACGGACTCTAGTGATCAGTTCAACAAACTATCGCAACACCTCAAAGAAACTGAGAAAGAACTTCAGGAACTGAAGGACAAATACAGGGAAGCTACAAATAATCATGGAAGGATAGAACAAGAAATAAAGCAAAAGCTTTTTAAATTACAAGAAGACTACTCAGCTGAAAGAGCGCAATTAGTTAGATCAGGGGACGAAAACTTTGAGAAGTTGACAATAGCTGAAAACAAAATTAAAGAAATAGAGATTCACACTTCGGAACTTAACAATAAATTACGACAAGCTGAAACAAACAATGATAAACTACTAGACGAAAACTCTATTCTAAAGAATGAAATAGAAGCCCTTAAAGTTAAAGAACAAGAAATACAAACCGAATTCGAATCACTGCGCAAGAAAATGGAAGTTGACATTGAAAGGTATAAAGAAGAAGTTACTATGCTTAAAGCCGAGGGAGCTACATCGGAAGTTAAATTGATGGAAAAGGTAGATCAGTTGACTGAAGCACAGAACGACCTAAATAATAAATTAGAAGAAGCTAGGAAACATGAAGAAGCACTACAAAAAATACTAGATGACACGAACTTACAGCTAAACAACCAGAAAGCACAGTATGAAAAAGAAATTTCTCAAGTTCAACAACAACTGGCAACTGCTGTTGAGGAATCGAACAAATTACGTGAAGAAGAAAATAAGTTAAAAGAATCACTACAAGAAAAGCAAAATAGCATAAAGGACTTAACGTTGAAGTTAGAAATGATTGAAGTTGACTTAAAATCAAATACAGAAATTGTTAATGAAAAAGAACGACAAATCGCACAAGTTAACGAAGAACTCAACAAAGCAATTGAAAATAAGAAGGTATTAGAAAGCAAACTAAATAATGCTGTTTCGGAGACCAGCACCATCAAGCAAATGTATGAAAATCTTATTTCTAATTCCACAGCTGAAGAATCGAATATGAAAGAGCAATTGAGTCAACTAGAAACATTAAAAGTAGATATGACCAAACTATCACAAGAGAAGAACGCTATTGAAGCAAAGCATACTGAAATATCTAACGAGCTGACTAAATTGAAGGAAGAACACAAACAGACTATTGAAAAGCTGAAGGAAAATATAAGCACTAATGAGCAGCTAAACAAAACTATTTTAGAAAAAGATAATTTATTAAAATCTCAGGCAGATAAATTCGAAATAGAAGTAAATAAGATAAAGCAATTTCAAGAAGAAATATCTCATTTGAAACAAGACATGTCTAATAAAGACAAAACATTACAAGAAAGGGAGTCTCAACTTGCGCAATTAAATGATGCCTTAAAATCGGGAACAAATGAAACGCAACAAATAATCGCTCAACTGCAAACAGAAAATGCTCAATTAAATGAGAAGTACAAAACTGAAGTTGAATCTCTTAATAACTCTGTAAAGTCATTGCAAGGGCGTGTTTCAGAACAAGAGAAACAACTTGCAGACCTACAGCAAACCAAAGAAAAAGTAACAGAGCTACAAGGACTCTTGGCAAAGTCTGAACAAGACATAAAGCAGTTAACTAACATCAATGACGGACAAAAAGCTAACTACGAGGACTTGAATAAGCAACTTAAAGCACAATTTGACGAATATAAGAAAGAAAGTAAACGTGCCAAACATGACCTCAAAGCCCGACTAGAACAGTACGATAAAGAGCTCCAAGAAACAAAGGAAAAGAATAAATCTGAAATAGAAAAACAGAGTCAATTGCAACTGAAATTAACTGAAGCTGAAAAACATGTCACGGAACTATCTCAGAAATTAGAACTAATAAATGTTCAGCAGAGCTCAGAAGCAGATAAAGATAATATACTAGAGATGTTGACGTTAGAACTTCAAGCCACAAGGAAATCAAGTGCCGATGCCGTTGCAAGTAGTGAAGCGGCTGTTAATAATCTTAAGGTAGACATTGAAAGTAAAGTTAAGGATTTGAAAAACAGAGATGAGGTAATCGCAAAGTTGCAGGAAGATCTCAAGGTATGGTTCAAATTCGCTTTTCAATCGTCTATTAAAAAAAAAAAGACACAATTTTTTTAAATATTGTTATGTTTTTTCCAGAACCTCAAAGCCAAATTAGAAATATCAGAAAGAGAAAAGGTGTTAATGCAAAGGGAAATGTCCGAGAAAATTAAGAATATGAAGGACAAAAATGACAACACAGCCATGGGCACTTTGGGTCAAGGCGACGCCCCCGTGCAGAAGTAAGTCACTTGAAGTTCCTAAAATTCTTTAATGGACTTGCAGTTATCCTAAATCAGTTAAGGTTCTGAGAGACTGGTGACGCACATATTGACAGAGTCGGTGAGATAGAATGTAACAGAGACAGAGGGCAGAGGTTGGACAGAAGTAGAGGTGAATACTGATGGTGAAACAAACAGTGTCAGACATAGACAGAGATAAATACTCGTACATACCATCTCTGTTTGATGTGGTCATTTATGGATATTTATTAAGTCCTTTTCACTGTAAATTTTCCAGGTCGCTAGAGGATAAAGAGATGCTGGACGGTCAAGTGAGCTTCCTGAACTCTGTGATAGTGGACATGCAGCGCAAGAACGAGCAGCTCTTAGCGCGCGTGCAGGCGCTCGAATCTGGCACCGCTTCGCTAGAATCACCTGTCTTGTGAGTACACACTTTTTTGACCATCCTGTCTTATCTTATTATTTTCTCTTATCAAATGGGTTTTCGCGGCAACGTACTTAGGATACGACCCGATAATCCATATCTATTAGTGTTCTACTGCTGGGCAAATGCCTTCCTTCGGTTTCTCTATCATCGGCATCAAGTTCGTCTCACCACTATCGTATGGGCTGGACCAAACCAAGACACGACGAGGCTTTACGCATGTCAATCCAACCTTACCTAACCGCCGATTACATTTTTATTTCTCTCTTCTCCAGCACCAACGGTCGCAAACCCAAAGCGATAGCTCCGCGTCTGTTCTGTGACATCTGCGACGTGTTCGACGCTCATGATACGGAGGATTGTCCCAAACAAGCCGGAGAAGCAGATGCACCACCGCCGCCCGCTGCCGGGACGCCGCGAAAACCCCCGCCGCCGCCTAGACCTTACTGCGACATTTGCGAAGGTAAGTCCATTCTACTTCTCCTGTCTATACTTAAGTTCATATCAAACAACTGCTACAGTAATGTTCTTTCTACGCTAGAAAGTGTTCCTACCCAAGAAGCTTGCAAGCATAAGGGCCTGCACAAACATTGTGCTAGAATGTGATATGAGTTCGGCGGACAAAGTCCCTCGTCAATGATGTCTTCATCAATCAGATTTAACTGAATTCTATTCGGTCGGAAATTGTAATCCTATTACAGTCCTATATCTCCTACTTGCTATATATTCTGTTTTATTAATAAATATTTTCTATTGTTCCAGTGTTCGGCCACGCGACAGAGGACTGTGATGAGGAGGAAACATTTTAACGTCTATCCATTTGACTTTTAGCCTAAATGTTACCAACTGTTGTTATTATTGTTACTTGTTTTATTTGCAACTATTTATTATTGTTTACCATAACAATGGTATACTCGTTTACTACTTCTAATGATAGCTTATGTTGTAAATAAGATTTATTGATCTTTTTTAATGCTAAGTTATTTTTGCATGTTAAAATAATCAGGTGAATGGTTTTTATAACTTTCTCGTTGCGCTATTTTCATATAACGCAAAATGAGGATAATTTTAATGCACAAAATAATCACTTTCCATCACATTACAATCATAAATATTAAATAATGATATTACAATTTACATCTCATGTCTGTCTGTATTAGTTTTTATTTATACAGGTAAAAGTAAACACCAAAATATTAAGGTTTTATATTAAGCAATAAATTAATGAAGATAATCCTTGTTTTATTTTATTTAGACTATTATTCCCTTATTATTTATGACTAGTATACATGGGTATTTTTAGTTAAGCCTCTATTAGACCATGCGATATCAAGACAGTCTTACTAAGACTTAGCATAGTGTAATAGGACTTAGCAAGTTAGTCTGTCTAATTAGACCGATCGAGTGGATTCGGCCGTGCTAACTTGCTTACTTGCTTGACATCGCGTGGTGTAATAAGACTTAGCACGCTTAGACCGCTCAGTCAGCGCTCATCCGCCGCACAGGAGAGACGTCTGTATTTTAATTATATGGAGTAATTAATTTCAAAAGATGTTCAAAGTTAGCAACTCCTACTCTAAAGAGTCAGATGGTTCCAAAACACTCAATATTTGCATATTTGATAATTTTTCCCGCAGAAGTAAATACTTCTTTACCCATATTCTTCTTTTGTTTTTTTAATATTTATTCATACTAATAGTCGCGGTAAGAGCTACGGCAATTTTCTGGTATTTCTAAAGTTTTCCCATGACTCTTACGACAACCGTCGCTGACAGAGTTCGCCTTGCAAATGAGTTAGCATGCGGTATTCAGCACAGTGTAATAGCGAGCTTGTCTAATTAGACTGTTAGACTGTCTTAGTAAGACTGTCTTGAAATCGCATAGTCTAATAGGGGTTTTAGTGCGCAATGTTGCTCAGACAACGAAATCAAAATACATTTACATAAAAAACAATTTCTTAACTAAACAAAATGTTGACTTCCCTATACAAAATGACCACTTCGATCAGACTATTTGTATGTAGAGGTAGTTTTTTTTTTTTCATGAAAATTGATCAATTTCGTTGTCTGAGCATCCCCGCATATCAGTTTGCTTACTGACTAAAAAATAATCCTGTAGTGTAGGTAGATAAATCAATTACAAAATAAACAAAGATTTGGTTGAAAAATAAAATAAAAATTAATTTATAAACCTTAACTTTATTTATTTGAATTACATAATAATATTCTTATGATACACCTATTAATCTTATTATACTGTTTCACTTTTGGTGAAAATTAGTGACGTCAATCGAGACCATCCTTCTTTTCCTTGATGGCTTCCTATAACAAAAATACATTGATTGATTGAAACATACAACATTAACCTAAGACCTAAGCCTTGTCCCGGGCCAAGGGCTCAAGATTATTTAGAAATATCTGCATTTACAAATCATGGAAACAAGAAATTTATACAGAATACACATCATATAACCATGATAAAATGAATAAATACGTAAAATGAATGTTGAAATGCATCAAACAATCTAGTTTACCTTAAATCGCTCCTCAAACAGGGACAGCTCAGAAGTCAGGTCAGTGATGGCATTCATGAACGCTTCTTGCGGAGTGTAGTCCGGAGTGGTCTGGATGCGCAGAACAAACTTGTGTTCCAGCGGATGCGGCACTTTGTATCCAGCAAACAGCACTTTGGGGTCCTTCAGCAGTTGACTGTAAATGCAAAAAACGGATGAATATTATAAAAAGAAACTGCTTATTTAGCAACTCAAGTGTATTGGCCTCCAACACCAAAAATAATTAGATAACCTCAAAATACTTCTTCTATGGGAATCAACAGTTAAATGTTAGACAAGGATGCATTAGGGAACTAGAATACAGCAAACCGTTACCAGAATAATTTTGGAATTACTAAAGCATAAACAAACAGTTATAACCTGTGCAAAGATATACTTACTGTCTGATCATGTTTCCAAGAGTGTGATCCTCTTTATTGACTGTGAATATAGCCGCATTGGTCACCTTCGTGTCCTCTTCTTTCTGAACCCTGCAAAACTTATTATGAAATATGTGTGCAAACGGAACTCTTGTACATTTAGACTCAAAATAAAAACACAGCATCGTCAATGCAAAGAACTTACTTCTTTTCTCCGTCGTAAAGAAGAAATGATTCGAATGTGGGTGGTGCGTTCATATTGAATTATTTTTACTTAGTTTTGATCGTTTTGATCACAGATTTTGATAAAATAAAGATCACAAATAGGAAATAACGCGACGCTACGCAAAATCAAAATCGAGATCGACGAAATTTGACAGTACTATTTTTAAATTTCTAGACGCTTTTTATTTTTGGCTTCCATTGTATTTTGCCGATGCGCTTATTACACCGTTTTTGCCGCGCAATGATTTTAGAATGGATGAGAATGAGAGATGAATATAAATATAAATGACCAAAAGAAACTTCAGCCTCAGAGTTATCTGACTATTTATTTAAACAGGCAAGACAGCCTTTATAAGTTGTCTGACATGACAATCAATTTGTGATTTCGTTGAGCGTACGCATTGCAAGAATAAAACGCATCATAGATTGAGCTAGTTTCCAAAGCTATAAAAAATATATATTAAAAATGTAAGTTCAAGCGCGGGAATTGTTTGAAAAGTTTGCTTGGCGTTCTTTTCTTTGGCTTGCACTTGCAATGCAAAGGCTTTGCGATTGCGAAAGTCTCAAAGGTTTAATTATAAATTTTATTAGCTAACCTACCCTTTGCGAAGTTAGTTAGTTAGTTTGGTCAAACTATATAGCTGCTAAAATTGTTATATTTCATAAAGTTCATTTCAGAGGATCTTTGCCAGGAAGCCGGGACAAGGTATGTTTGTATTTGTAATGTAGACAAAAACAACGATCATATGAGCACAAAACACAGTTTATTTATAATATGAGAGAATTTCAGATTGTTAAAACTACACAAGGATGCCAAAACCAATTAAATTGTAGTTATTTTTGAATTCCAATGACATTCAGTTCCTATTAGTTTACTTAGATATACAAATACAATAGATTACAATCTTTATTGAAACAAGTAAGAATATCTACAGTTACAAG
>JARACY010000397.1:0-98203 GCA_029255725.1 Scrobipalpa atriplicella
TAGTATTAAGGAATACAGTCACTCTGTGTAAAAACCAGTACCGTCGTTCAATCCCCTAGATTGGGTAGCCGACCCCGTGAAATACGGGAAAAAGGCTAGGAAGATATATTATGGAAGTTTGTGAAGAAAGCAACTTTGTGCTTAGTATCTCGTTAGAAAACGTGTGGTAACAGACTCATTCCCACAGGAACAGATGTACCGTGGCGCACAATAGAAGACTCGTATAATCATAACATCCACTGAAAATAAATATTTAATACGAGAACCATCTCATTGGGGGGTATTTTCCATACTCATCACGCACCTTCGCCATTGGCGGGTGGATTGGCGAGCGCAGCGAAATATGGAACAGTTTGGTTAAGTAAAAAAGTTCTATATTAAAGAAGAATGAAGAGTGCCCGTCGCGTCGTGTCGCCTCGCTTTCCGGTGTGAACTGAACCTAACCCGACAACACTAGCAGCCGCAACGTATACCTAAATTAGGCCGCTGGTTAGGTATAAAATATTATTACGGTCGCTAAGCTTTACAACAAGATTAGGGAGACCGACTTCATCTTTTATGTTTATTTCTGTGGTTTATTTACATATAAGTTAACGTTCTCCATGTCCTCCAAGAGGTAATTTGTTGGCTTTTGGTAATGAGAATCTTTAAGAAATTTGGCTCGTAATTATAAAGCGATCTCAAGATTGAGAGCAATATTGAGTGTGGATTTGACAGGTGATTTTGTACTGGAATGTCATTTCTGATACGAACTCAAACTCGCTGTCACTCTTGAGAGCTGATTATAGATACAGGCCTAGTTAATATTACTGTTTCTTTCCAAAAGAGAGATCAAGAATTTAGTCAGATTTCATAAGGACTGCAATAGCTGCTGCAGTTGTTTAGTTGGTAGACAATGGATTGGTACACCAAAGAACTTAGGTTTAAATCTTGCCCACGTTAAATTTTTATTCTTTATGACCTTTGTCCAGCAGTGGAATACGTCATAATGGCAAAAAATGTAAGATATTTTTTTTTGTTCATAATATTCATAATAGTCGTAGTACACCTACAGTGTTTTAGCAAATATTGTATTTAAATTATAATTAGAAGGACCTCTCCGTTCTCAACGGTTGGATGCTAATTGCAATATAAATAATTTAATATGCACCGGCGCCGGGCGACCGAGAAACTCGTATAGGAAGAGAAAATTATAGCTTTTGACTGTACTGTAATGTTTTTGTCAAAGAATATAATATTATGTGCAGATATGTCTAATGAGATTTTTGTTTTTAGCTTAAGAACTGATGAGAGATGTAAAGTACAGTCATCTCCCTAGCCTGTTCCCGTTTTTTATGGGGTCGGCTACCTAGTTAATCTAGGGAATTGAACGAGGATACTGGTTTTTATACAGAGCGACTACCATCTGACCTCCGCAACCCAGAAGGGAAAGCAGACCCAAATCTAGATTAGGCTCTTGCGAGGTTAGTGGCAAACCCAGCTGTCAAAGTTTTCAAGCCAATTCAAAGTGCAGTATGGGACGGTAAATAATGCATATCTAAACTTGGAAAGAGACAACGTTTGCTAGGCGTTTGTCTATGTACAAAAGCGACAAGGACAATTTAAAAGACGATCAACGTTTAGAAGTTACTTAGTTTTGTATCGTATGATGCTGATTCATTTGTGTATGTTTGCGTTAGTTTATTTTTAGAAAAAGGCAGTGCCTATTGTGTACTAATCAAAATGGTAAAATAAATTAATTTTGTTTTCTGTAAAACCCCTTTCAGTCAGCGCACTGTCGTTGATATAACCCTGTATTTCAAGAAATCGAAATGTTAACTCGTAGTAGGTATATATTTAGATTTGTCTATTCTACGACTCAATATTTAATCTTTGTCTATACTCGTAGTCATGACCCGCAGCCTTCACTGTACTGTATAATGAGGGCTGTAAATCCTAGGAATATCCGCTTGGCATTTTCAGTAGCAAATAGTACTAATTTGCAGCTTTAACTTATGCGTAAACGTTAACTACTAAATTATTCTACCTTGATATAGTGTATAAATGAAATGTTAGTGTATAAAATACTATCTGTAGGTCAAAACGGGGTCTCAAGAGGGATCTCATCACATCAGAACCTTGGTGCTTGCATCCATTTTCTTTATTAAAAAATCTGCACATATGTGCTGTGCTACGCGGTGTAGCGGAGCTGCTACGACGTAGTAAAGCTGTAGCAAATTGCTACGGAACCTTATTCGGTTTGTTTACTTTAAAAAAAGAAAAGATTGTTTTTAGGGTTCCGTACCTCAAGTGAAAAAAACGGGACCCTATAACAGAGAAAAACACACAAAAAAATATTCAACGTCTGCACTAAAATTGCTCATCCTGTAAAATTAACAAATTTCAGATATCGGGATATACGTTGCTCACGTCGAAATTTTGATTTCACTCGACGATGGGTCTCTGACCATATAATTTTTTAATCCTCAAAGGACAACTGGACTGTGCCTCTGTTAACCACTAAACTAGACATCAATACATAGAATAATTGTCAAGGGACAAGTAGTTCGATTAATTCGCTTAAGTGCGCTAACATGTGTTGGTAATTGACGATTGGGACGAAGTGCCATCTCGTAATCGACAGCCATCACCTCTAATATTATAATCATTGCCTAGTGATTCTAAAGGGAATACATACATACCGGGTGTAGGGGACAGCGTACCGCAAACTCATAGGGGTTGCATAACTCATAGGCCCGTATTTATAATCAGCTCTCAAGAGTGACAGCGAGTTTGAGTCCGTGTCAGAAATGTCATTACAGTACAAAATGATCTGTCAAATCCATACTTAATATTGCTCTCAATCTTGAGATCGCTTTATAAATACGAGCCTTAGTTACGAATCATTTTTTCGTAATTGTTTTTCGATTTCTCTTTAATTAAAAAATACATAAAATATTATACATACAACTATCGCACCTGAATCCCAAACAAAGGTTTTTCCGCCACGTCTGACAAGTTTTGAGGGTTTCTGTATATTCCTATAGTGACAGGTTGTCAGCCCATTGCCTAAATTAAAATTTACTGAAACCCTCGTATCCCTTAGCTGGTTATTACAGCATGCCCAGGAGGAGATACAGCTGGCACATTCTATGTTTATCTATCGCTTCCAGCCCAGTATGGAAGATCTATCGCTTCCAGTCCAGCATGGAAGATTAAAATAATTACAAAGTTTATTAGTTCTTAAGTACATTTATCTCATATCATTATCTAAGCTAAGTACTTATTTTTAAATTCATATTGTTTGTAACCCATAGGGAAAGTGCGAGATTATCCCAACATAAGTATCTTCGATTACTTTCTGGGATATCTCATCAATTTAAATGTTAAAGCAATTTAAAAATAAATTCCTTTTTATTTTATTTTATTATTTTAATTCCACCTCTTCTCTGCTATCTACTCTTACAAAATAGACTCAAAAGAACGATCCCAAAACCGTTGCACTAACGACTCTGTTAAATGCAAAGGAGTGCTGTAATTCACTGAAAGCCTGAAAGCCAGTACCTAAGGGTGTTTTCCACTACACGGCACGTCCACGGCAACGACAACGTCGATATCATGATAAGGTATGAAATTCAATGAAATTATATGGCGAGCTTTTCCACTTGTCAGTACGGCAACGGCACGGCATTTTTCCCATCGGTATCACAGCCGGCTTGGCAAACTGCATGTGTTTTTTATACATACGTGTGTGTGTGCACTCAGAGTGGAACTAGGCGGACGATATCGTCGACGATATTACCGTCCTAGTTGACAATATCGGTATCGTGCCGTTACCGTACCGTCTAGTGGAAAAAAACGCCATTCACTGAAAGCCCGTAAAGTCAGTATAAAGTCAGTAACAAGCTGGATTCAAAGAACTCGGTCATTCAATTGAGTGTGCTTATTCCTTCCGATAGTGAAACTGACTGCATTGTCTAGTGGTCTATTGGATTCCCTACCTAGATGTGGAGGGTTCTATTCCATCGGTGGAAACGTAATGTTTTCCCTATTTATCATTTTGTGGATAATGGATAATCTGGCTGCTAATAAAAAAGATTTCATGAAAACAAAGCTAAAATTTACATTTGGGTGGGATTTGAACCCACGATCTTCGGCGGACCGTGCCAAATTTCAAAAATGATTCCTTGCTTTGGAGGCAACGGTCGTAACATTATAACACCGTGACATTGTTCATGATTACAAAAACAAAAATAGTTAATTGAGGAAAGCAGGCCGTCCTTACTGAATTTCTGTCCCATTGTGTTTCACAAAAGGTGACTCATTAGAAAACAAAAAACCATCACAAAGGCATCGCGCGGATGCAAAAGGTCCTCTAATTTACTGAAGTCAGTAACAGACTAGATTCGTATCTCAGAGTGATTCGGAAACCGTAGGGAAAATTTGTGAAAAAGTAAGTTATTCGAATACTTGAAATTTTTAAATGAAAAGTTGCTGATTTGATCAGTAGCAAGGTAGCAAATATTATAAGAAATGCGGGAGAGACTCAACAGATGGCGCTAGTAGGTTTCGAAAACGCACTGGATCTGTCGCGGAAAAATCTGTCGCGGATCGGCCATTATAATTGGCCTCTTGCTTGGCCTCTGTTTGCATACAATTTGTGTGTGACCAGAGGTCAGGAGCTCTGGATGAGGCGAGTTTTACATTTTTTACCCATCCCAAAAAGTGACTTTAAAAACTTACATTGCTCTCGCTAAACCGTCTGTATATATACTTCTTATTCGTAAAGACTTGAGGCAGACGGCATCATAACAAAAGTCAAATGACTAACACTCATATACTCTCTGCCACGAGTCTTTGTGAATAGCTACTATTATATATTCTGTGGAATAGCTGATATTAAATAGATATCGAGCAGTTTCAAATATGTGCGCACTGAACTGTAAACTCCTTGCTAGATGGTAAGTTTTCTACGTTATGTTGGATAGATAAGCCAAGTTAAGCTCTTTTCAAAGTGAACAAACATGAAGCTAAGCTATGTTATCTCACCTATTATAAAGTTGCTTGGAATAAATTGCTCCCTGGCAATAAAGCCGCTGCCGGTAATTTTCAATTATGTTAAGGTTTTATCATAATATAATATGTGGATAGTGTTTTATGTGTATACGAGTAGATACCTCTCAGAATAAAAACTCTTTGTATTAGTTTTGGTACAAGTTCAAAAGATCCCGTACCAAAGGGCCATGACAGAGGAAATTCATCATCTCATCATCATTATCAGCTAATAACACGTTCAAACCGAAAGGCATAAAGCCAACTATGGAATAGCGAATGGGCGATCGGGCCTTAGATGAACACGTGCACCCAGTACGGATTGGCCGACTCCACGCACAGCCTTTGACTTTCCTAGTAAGTGTGTGCAGGTTTCCTCAAGATGTTTTCATTCACCGTAAAGTAAAAGCGCCGTACAATGAAATTCGGTAACCGAAAAACACATTGGTACGGATTCGAACCACTACCTCCTGCACAAGAGGCAGTGGCCCTATCCACTGCACCATTGGTTTTTTTTATGTGGAAAATTAGGCTGTTTTAAAACTCTGGTTCATCATGTATCGCCATATTATGCCCTAAAGACAAGACTTACCGTTCTACTATTAAAATCAGATTTCAAATTCAAAGGTCCACACGGAAAACGTGTAGCGATTGCGTCAATTGACCATGCAGCCTTGACCTAACAGACACCACAGAACACCATTGTTGAACGGCTGAAAGAGTTTACACCATCGTTCATGTTTTATTGTCCCACAGACTATAAAGGTCACCCATTTGTTACCACGGATCTAGATACCGAACCAAATAATACTCAAGTTATGTCCTTTGTCCTACTTCAGTCATTTAGATCGTATCTTGACTTTCGAGCGAGTATTTTTTATTTAGAAATATAGAAATCAATACAAATTACTTCACCTATTCCATGTCTGTTTGTGTATCCGCTAGCTCTTTTATGTTAGCTGCTCTTGTCAGTTGTAGATACCTAACCTCATAGCATAGCATTATTACCAAGCTGAAGTAGGCGTGGGCAGGACAAACAGACAAGGCGGAAAGATGGGACATGAACTAAGGCAGTGACAAAGAGGCAACCAAGAGACAGAAATACGTCCATCAGTAGGCAGACCACCAGCCCGATGGTCAGGCGGCATAGTCTCTGTGGTGGGAATAAGCTGGTTGCGGATGGAACAGGATCGTCTAGAATGGCGCATAAAAGAAAAAGCCTATGCTCAGCAGTCGGCCAATATTGTCTTAATAGATAAATAGATAGAGAGATTGGTGCTAATTCAGGACGCACTATTACTAATTCTAATTCTTAGTAGCGCTGTCACTTTCTTAAATTTGACATTAGAACAGGATAGCAAACAAACACGTGACTTTGACATTCTTAATTTGACGTACGGCGCTTTAAATAAGGAATGACCATAGAGCGTGCTCACTAATTTTACTTAATTTAAGCAGTCTTATGTCAGATAAGAAATGTCAAACTCACGTATTTGTTTGCTATCCTGTTCTTATGTCAAAGTTAAGAAAGTGACAGCGCTACTAAGAATTAGAATTAGTAACTGGACGGCGTGAATTGAGGCCATTGTCCAATCTACGCCAGGCACATAATAAATTTCCTTTTCTGTGATCGGTCTTCGACAGCAAGAAGTGCATAACAATTCTTCAAATAGTAACAAACACAAAAGTACCCTTATCTGAGAGTTTCTTTAAAAGATTATTCGAACATCTTTTCCTACGCTGATAATATAAATCGAATTTTCTCATCCGCTGTTAAAAGTTTTAATGAGAAATCTTTCTTCGAGGAACACAATGTTTCTTTCTCAAAATGTTGCAGTTTATATAAAGAATCCTATTCCTTGAACGTGTTATTGGAATTCATCGTTTAGATTTTGTGTTTTCACACATTCTAACAATTTATTGTACAAAAAAAATTACATAAAAACAGGACATGAAAAACAAAGACAATATAGGCACTGATTATTTCTAATAAGAAATTTCTTACAGCAGACTTACAGAAGTGATAAAAAGTGAATTTTATGGTGACTGTGGCAGTTTTTTTCAAAGGTAAGAAAATAAATTGTTTAGCGCAATTTTTAGAAAGGGACACACTAACATCGGTTGTAGCTATCTCATTTGGACCGAGTTCTTGCCGCCGGAGTTCAGTCCTGTACCTAGTAACTAGGATAATAAGTCCATGGTGATGATAGGTATTATTACCTGTGATGGTTACTCTGCCTACCACATTAGGGATAAAGGCGTGATTATATGTATGTATGTATTGTTACTCTGCTCTGTGCTGTGATGTAAACAAAACGAAAGGAAAATGTTCAAACTGAAGACTTTTTAAACTGGATTTGATCATAAAAAAAATACACTAAAGACGTTTTTTTTTTAAGCGAACAACGGAACAACAAATACTGAAGACTAGGCTGCATGGGCTCAAGCTCTTCGCTTTCCCTTATAATATGGGAGAACTTAAAAAAGAGACTAGTAATAATGAAAAATGGACCTAGATTGGTTACCTGAAGTTCAATCATGTTGTTTTTTCATAAATTTGAAAACTGGTTCGATTCTTATAGGTTTATTATTTTTATTTGTAAGTATTTTCTTAATTATTGTTATTTTAAAACTGTGTAACTCCCACTGCAGCCATACTGCAGCGAAATTTTGTCACCGTCATCAGATTAGATTGAAGAGTTCTTGGGAGTTTCGCTGGAGTGATGTAATGTTATCTGGTAGAACGGTGAATTGGTTGAACCTTTAGTTCTTACAGTTGAACCAACCGGATGATTTTTCTTCGAAAATATCCAGCAAATACCAAAAAAAAAACAACGAAAACCCATACGGCAGCACAGCAGCGGTTTTGCCTTTCTGAAAAGTCATTGTCTTTAGTCAGTATGTTCTACCAGCCTCATCTACTGATGAAGTGATAGCACAATGATAGTATCTAGGAAGTACAGTACACAATAGTCAATAATGGTTTTAATAAGTAAACTAAGGCATTTTAAATTATTAAACTGTATATTTTTTTATTTGCAGTGTTGTGTACCGACTATGTTCTCTTCATTTTTTAATAAGCTCGCTGGTTATAGTGTTGCTACTGCCTGTTTCAACAAGGTGTTCAATATTTTGGACTATATCGCCTCGGCGTTATTAAGCCTTGCTGGTTTTGCTTTATTTATAGGATCTATTACGCTACTTTTGAAGGTTATTCTGGTAAGAAAAAGTGAAGATTTATTATTAATTTGTGATCGTTATTTCTCTTGATAGAGCTCACAAAGAGGTCTTAGAGACACAGGCATTCCTTCACACTAACAGAAAAGTATAAAATGGTTAAAAAGTAGGTATACTGCGATGAGAGGGTGGTTTTAAGCCAAGCGGTCACTATACTTAGTCCGAAAAGTAAGATGATCCATGCTGTGGGATGGGCATGTAAATAGTCGGTCCTGCGCCTGATTTCTTTCTGGTCGTGTCAGTAAATCTGTCCCATCTGAATAAGAGATTGAAGGAATTAATAAAGTATGTGTATTGTGCAAACACTTGGGCACTAAAAACATTCTGCGCAGTTGGCCTATCTCTGGGAGATTGGCCGCCATCACCGAAAATCGGTAGGAGGACTATACACTATACTAAATGCAGATAAACCAGATTGGTGCAACTCTAAGGGAGTCCGCTGCAAGCCAGCATAAAATTAGACTGTCATAAAAAACATATTACGTAAGATGACCTGCAAATTTAAACTCAAGTGCCATAACATGTTCCCATACATTGCGCGAAAATTCAAGTTTGTTGTATAATCAGGATATTTTGTAATTTAACCAGTCCAACCTTGTCTTTGCCTGCCTGTTACAGCAAATACTCTAACTTGCTTACCCAAAGCACGGAAAAAAACTAAAAATTAAAGAATTTGTGAATTACAATTTTGTTATTGTATATATTTCAGGATATAGGTACCACGGATATATTTATATACACTGCCTTGGCGTCAGCGTTATTTACGGCTATACAAGCAATTGTGTTCACCATTGGATATGCGGTCGCCCCTCAGAATTGTGCTCGAAAAGACGAAATGTTAGAAAATGTATCTTACCATGTTAGACAGGCCTACACCACACTTAGTAAAGGCTTCGCAATTTGTTCGATTGCACTAGGTACACTTGTACAGATACTGTGTAAGTAAAATTTTATTTTAAAACTCACCCATGTTGATTTAACAGAAAAACCTGAGACAGACATATCTGACAAAAAACCGACCCAAATAAGGGATACAAGCTTTCCACTCGCGTCAAATTAGTTTTCCCGTGGAAATAAGCCGCCGTAAAGTTGCCTGATCTTCTACAGGCTGTACTTCGGTGAGTGTGGTCAGGAGCTCCACGATCTTATCCCGCCAGCTCCCTTCTACCATGGACATCTAGACGCACTGCAATATACCATCCATATCTGGTTGATATTCCACCAATATGGACTAAGCGCTTCCAAAACTTTTTCATATAAAAAAATTGGAGTTCACTACCTGCGTCTGTGTTTCCAAATGCATTCAACCCTCAACTCTTCAAAGTTAGAGTGAATAGGCATCTTCTAGGTGAGCTCGCTCCATCGTCAACTCCGTCTCAGTAGCTCCCGACCTAGACTGGAGTCAAGAGCAAACCCATTTCTATATTTAAAAAAAAAGATTTTCCCGCGGTGACCAAGAAGATTCACTTAGTACACTGTCTACGAAGTAACCCTTTACTCGTATTTCTTAGTTCTAGCTTTATATTTACCTCTATATTTTGTTGCAGTTATTATCTACTTTACTATAGTAGTGAACTCATACGAAGAATAGTTTCTTCCGCCTCGTGTCAAATGATAACCAAAACATCTACTCAGCGATTTGATCATCCACCAACTAATCTACTCTTGTATGTCGCATCGAAGTCTAAGATAAGATTCAATCATTTTAATTATGTAACAATCTTAGTTATGTTATAACTTAGTTTGGTTAATAGTGATTGCTTCTAATTTCTAATATATTTTTTCTTCGGTTCAGCACCGTTAATAAATATTATTGTACTTTATTGTCAATATAACGTTATTTAATTTATAACCTATTCAATTAAAAAATAAAATAAGGCCTTTGCTTTGCAGTGGGACACCAAAGACTCATAAATCATAAAAAAATACTGAAAATTAATTAGGTACTATAATAATCATCCTGGGCTATAAAGAAAATTTGTAAGTATTTTATTTTATGAGATAAAAATCGTGTGAGGAACAGCTTCCCAGAAACTGATAGGGTTTGCTCAGTCATTAACAGGATGAATTTCGAAAGTTGTTCAGTTTCGTTGACTGATCAAGCTCTAACACTTAGAGATAGCCTCACATAAAATAAAGGTTTTAATGAATCAATACTACTTATCTGATGCCTAGATCTAAAAGAAGATTGTATAACACGACCTAGTTTTACCAGGATCGGGGTGGCTGCATTTTTGTGATGCAGATAGTCCTTTTGTAGACGCTGATTTGAGTTTCAAGGGTAGCAACACACCTGCGTAACATTCGGCGATGGAACCTTCGGCGGCTGAACCTTCGGTCGTATACACCATACACGTACACAAATCGATATTACGCGGATTCTTGTTTGGCGCATTGTATGACGGTCCTAATGTGGCGCTATACAAGGTGTTTATGATAATACTGTTTAGTGGTAAAACTATATGTACAGGATATTAGTGGTAATGGTGTTAATTCAGGACGCACTATTACTAATTCTAATTCTTAGTAGCGCTGTCACTTTTTTAAATTTGACATAAAAACAGGATAGCAAACAAACACGTGACTTTGACATTCTTAATTTGACGTACGGCGCTTTAAATAAGGAATGACCATAGAGCGTGCTCACTAATTTTAATTAATTTAAGCAGTCTTATGTCAGATAAGAAATGTCAAACTCACGTATTTGTTTGCTATCCTGTTCTTATGTCAAAGTTAAGAAAGTGACAGCGCGCAGCGCTACTAAGAATTAGAATTAGTAACTGGACGGCGTGAATTGAGGCCAATGTGTACTCACAAAACGATCGATTCGACCAAAAAGGCTGAATATTCCACAGGTGTGCCTACAATGCAAAAAGCTTAGCAGCGTGTTGATCCGAACCTTCGGCTCCGAACGTTACGCAGGTGTGTTGTACCACTAATGAAGCAGAAACAGCGAAATATAATTGCTTCCACTCCTCTTTTTGAGAGGTAGATTGCTATCTAGCTTGGAAAATACTGACCCAGCGAGTCTGATAAATTTCACTTCAAATTAAGCCTGAAAAATGCAAAAGCTTCGCTTTTCTCGTTACGTTATGAGAACAATTTTACCACAGATGACTACTATTAAATCTGGGATTTTTATTTGATTATCGATGTCCAACCATGCTTTTTTCTAAGTCCGCTTTATAATTTTCTGGGTAGGTTGAAAATAGTGTTTATTTTCAATAATTTTGTGAAAATCGTTTTTTTTTTTATATTACGAGTACAGGCTGTACAAAATGAAGAATTACTTCCGATTTTTGCAAAACGTAAAATATTCACTAATATTATGTTCATATTTTAGACGCAATAAATTTATTTCTTGGGAGGGCGCTGGGGAGCTCATCGAACCACCCTAACAGCTGTATTTTATCTACCAACTTTATAGTAGAAAAGGTACGTGGTATAACATTTCAAAACTTTTCTGTTGCATTTTAGCTATATTTGCATTCTGAATGACACCTTTTCGGGACGAGTTTGTGGCCATATCTTGAAGTGAAATGTTACCAGCCATATTCTAGCGAATGTAAAATTTCTCGTTGCCATATTTTTGTCGAGGGTAGCAAAAGTCAGTGTAAAGAATTTTTCTAATATTTATTTTCAAACGTTTACTAAAATAATGTATAAATACCGGGTGTAAGGGACAGCTTACCAGAAACTGATAGGGGTTGCTCAGTCAACGAAACTGAACAACTTGCAATAGGAAATTATTTAAGAAAAAAAAATGGCCTTTCCATACAAATTGCCTGATCGAGGTGGTCATTTTGATTAAAGTTATTCAGTTTCATTGAATGAGCAACCGCTATCAGTTTCGGGTACTCTTTTTCTTACACCGCGTATAAACAACACTCACAAACAGTCTTTGGGATAGTTCTATAAAAAATTTGGTTCTGTTTAATCTCAAAAAAATTCTAAAGAAAAAAAATTATCTTGCCAGTTCATCAACCTATTAACTTTCAAAGTACGATCATAGGTAATTCATACTAATGCTATTTTCAGTTCATTTACTTTATAGCATAGCTAATGAGAAAAGTTAAAAAGGTTGAATCCATTATTAAAATGGTTTAGGTTATCGCGTTGAAAAATAGTTTAATAAAGTTTTTTTAGTTTAACTTTTTTTTAGTTTGAATAAAGTTTAGGCCAATAAATAAAAATATTTAAAAAGAATTGTTTTCAATCTTTAAACGTTTCAATTAGTTTTAAACCGATAACAATCATAAAATTTTACGTGCTCTTACAAAAATCACGTATGGGTATGTAAAGATACTTATCTAGAAAAGCGTTTATTATTATTTTTTCAAGCAATCTGGATCCAAAAGAATCCCATAATCTCACAAAACATTATCGTAATTTTTCACTTGAAAAACGCATAACAATGATCATTTAGAACGTCTTCAGTGGAAGCCATTAATTTTCCCGAATACTCGTACTCATGTCTTTTGAGATTAATGTGTAGAGATAAGTTTTTCTAACTTGATATAATATTTACCTAAAACATGTCTCGTTTAGAGTTATTGTGTATAAGTATGTAGGGATGGAGTTGTCAGCCTATTCCATTGCTCATCATTACAATACACAGTCTTGTCCGAAATCAACGTAAAAAAATCACAGATTTCGTTCTTCACACGACTATCGAGCGCATTAGAAATAAATTTACGGAATGAAGACGGAATTCGACAAAATATTGTTTTCGAGATTTTGCTATTTTAATTTTCACAACTGTCACCCGAAATAAAGATCTCGTCAACCAAAAATAATGATCTCGCCAAGACTTACAATTTCTCCATACATACAAGTAGTCTAGGATCGATATTTTCTGTTGTCGTTTTTTTCTCTCACGCAGGTTAAGCTAAAGCTAAGCTAACCTAACCCGATCGTCTTTGTTATAAGCTCAAAAATTGTAGCTGACTTAACTGTCCCTAGCCGTTTTTTTTATATCGCACTTTTTCTTGAAATGGGGCCCTAAGTATACAAAAAGACATTTCCAATGTCAAAAACGCCCCCACATGGTTTTTAGTATATCGTTAACGGTGTGCTTACCTTGTAAGCTTGGTAAGGCATACCATTTTCTTATAACAAAGCTGTGCGGAGTTACGCCCTAAGGCTTATCTATCCAATATTACGTTGTCAGCATGGTACTCCTACTTACTACCTATGCTCATTTTCCATAGAAAGTTCGTCGATGATTTTCAGTTTTACGATCGAGCAAGTGTCCCAGGAACGACGCGGTTGTCAATGAACGTGGGCGGGGGCGCTGCAGTATAAGGAGAACTGTCAAATCTCAAGATGGCGGCGATAGTTCCTTTTTTCACCGCGTTCATTTAAAGCGTGGTCTTACCAGTTTAGTGCGCTGTTACGTGAAACTGCTATCGTTCTTCGATACCATTATTTAGAAACCTATAGGGCTTTATCATTCTTGAGATAGTTTTTTTATAGTTTATCAAGAAACTCGAAGGCGGGTTTTGCTAGGATAGGAAGGAATATTTAAGATTTTTTTTTATATTCCTGGAGCTTAAATGATCAAGTTATTTCAAGAAATATTTTACGTAGCCTAGCCTAATATTCATGTACTCAACCGACAAGAGAAATGCTCTTATATTAATGATGATGAACATAACGCAAAAACTTCAAGATAAATTACATTACATCGGTATGATCACATTACTTTCGTCCGTCTTCTTCTTCGTGTCAGTGATCCAAACTAGCTTGAACAAATTTTTCCCCTGTCAGAATTTTGCGACAGCTATGGCCTTATTGGTTGCTTGGTTAAGATCATCGCTGCTGCAGGTGTCCGTACGATACCATGATACCGATATCTGCTGTGTTTGAAGCCTCCTGATCCTGACTTCACCGCACTTCAAGAAGTTTGTACCCATATTTATTTAATTGGACTAAGAATCAAGAAGGCATTTCTTTCGAAAACAAAAAGGCATGGGGCTAAGCGGAGCTGTAGGAAGACAATCATTTATTTGTCTCGTTTCTAGTGACAATGAAGAATGACTTTTATTTATATGCATCGAAAGTGGTTTTTTATGCTGATAGTGTCAGACAAAAATAATGGGAAACGAGAAAATGGCCTGATGTAAGCAAAATAATTACGTAACGGAATAAAAAATAAAGGCAAAACTGGTTTTCTTGGCTTTTGGTCTTAGATTGCTCAATCAACAAAACTGAAAGCTTCACAAACATTATAATTTCAAAAAGAAAAATTGATAACTTCACCTTACAAAAAGACCACATCCATCAGACAACTTGTAATAGTGAAGCCCTTTCTTTTTATTTCCTGAAAGAATTTACTTCTGAAAAATGTTCAGTTTTGTTGCCTTAGCTACTCCTATTAGTTTACGAAAAACTGTCTTCACCTTGTAGGTATTAATTAAAATAAATCCGACCACCTAGCTTTGGATTAAAGATTAGACCGCACTAGGACGTAGCTGTAGCGGAGTGGCGTGACGCAGCACGGCGCGGCGCGGCGCGACAAATGATTCTTTGTAAGGAAATGTATGAGATTTACCGCACTGCAGCAGCGCGATACGGCGCGGCAAAAACTGTCAAAATGTATGAACTGACATTGCCGCACCGTGCCGCGTCGCGCCGCGCCGTTCCGCTGCAGCTACGTCCTAGTGCGGTCTAACCTTAAATGTACAGCAATCGATTTTACGTGGGATTGTCTTTATGAAGGCGTCAATAGTTCAGTAGGTATGCAATAAACGGCGTACGTGGCCGGAGCTCCAATGAGGACTTCCTGAGGTACAGTCAGCCAATGGTACCTGGCCCGTAATTCGTCATTTATCACTTTAAATTGTATTATTATTTATATTTTATTTTGATTGAAATTTGTTCGATCCTATAAAATATTTTTGGAAACAAATGAATCATGAAAGCATATTTTTTTTAGTTAGTATGTTAATAAAGAACCCTTCCCTAAAAAAGATTCTTCCATGTATTATTCTCGTATTCTAAGTGGTTTCTGGTTTCGTTGGAAGGCCTTACAGTTTTCGTTGCAGAGAAGTGTACCTTGTCTTGTCTAATCTCATCTTGTGAAATAGGTATTCTTAGGTAACTAGAAATTAAAATAAAAAACATCGTTATGTACATTTAAATTATGCTTCAATGGTCGTAGTGGTCTGAATTTTGGGTCTTAGGGTTTCGCACCAGAGGTCTAAGGTTTGATTTAAGAGTATTCCGTAAGTGCATAAACGATGAAGTAAATAAAAGTGAGGCGATATCATCATTGACTTGAATTCCAATCGTAATTTGGACTGGTCAAGCCCTGTGTAGTTATTTACACAACACGGCTAGTTGTCACTAAACGTCGCTATGACGTGTACACAAGAAAGACTATACTAATTTTATCACTCTGGTCGCAACTTTGGTAGCATAGTTGGTAGTGCAATGGACTGGCAATCCAGAGGCGCAGGTTCGAATTCTGCCTGAGGTCGTGGCCCAGGCCGAATTTATTAATGTCTGTCTTTCATATTTATATGTATAAAAGATGCTTTGCAACGATTGCTGTATAAGCGCCATTTTGTCGTCGCTTTCTGTACTTGCGCGATAGTCGCGTATTTAGTCTCTACTTCTTCTGCCTAGCGTTTTCCCATCCTAATGCTGGGTTCTATTTTCTGGCTTTTTCTACACCACGTCTCCCAGTCTTTGATATCGGCTGGTGATAACGAACTAACGATTGGTATTTAATGTGTTGCTCTGTCTATCATCGTTTGTTCGTATTAGCTATAGGCGTGATTTGATGTATTGATAATACTGTAAGTACCTACTTTGTTAGACTATAGGTATGTTCTGTGTATAGTACCAACTACAGCAATTTAAACGATGAACATCCGTATCCGTGAGCTTATATACCGTTATCTAGATTGCGCCCCTATGCCTCTTTTTGTCATTAATCATTATGATTGATTTCAAAGTGCCTACGATTCATCTACCGTCGTATTATTCCCTCGTTATCAATGCGTTGTTGTTTGTTTATATGTACAGAATTAATAATAAAACAGTGTACCTAGGGATTACATATCAGGTTCCCCGTATGGTGCCGGGTTAGAATCGAATAGCATCACCCTATAACTTCCTGTGGGTGTCGTAAAAGGCGACTAAGGGAGAAATCCGGGAAATGGGCAGCAGCGTTCCCTGTGAATGTAAAACTTCTACTGCGCTCACCAACCCGCCTGACAAGCGTGGTGAGTATGGCATATTCCCCCAATTTTGGGGAGGCCCATGTCCAGCAGTGGACTGTTGTGACTGATGATGATTACATATCAGGTAGTAGGTATGGTCGAAGGTAGTCTAAAATGCAAGGAAATAAAAGATCTGCTTTAAAACTATTAACTAAAACTTGTAATATCAAAAATATGTATTTGAATGCAGTTCCAGTTATATGGGGTGTAAGAGACAGCTTTAGAGACTTTCAGATGACAAAAAATAGTATTTTTATTCCCGATAGATGTCACTTACTTTATTTCATCTCATCAAAGCCATCCTCAGAATAAAAACTCCTTAAAGATTGCGCCGGTAGGGCAAAAGATTTTTGATAAACTGTGTAATGGAGTACAAGTAAGGAGTTTTTATTCAGAGTAAAAACAAACCTCTTAAATAAGTTCCATATCGTAACAAAGTTATTTTCGCGGTTGATATAATTTATGCGATTTCAGATGAAAGACAAAAAGTTATAGTAATAATTTAAAATATTTTATCTACACTCATGTCGTAAATCCTTCATTTACTTATCAGAAACGCTAAGCAAATGATATACCTTTCGATGCAGCCGTGACTAAGGAACCATACAAATTTCATTTCGTTATCGCAAAGCTGTAACAAAATGAAGTTTTTTTTTTTTTAATTTTTACGCAGATGCTTGCTATTTGAGCAAACTAGAAAAGAAGAAATAATGATTACTTTATTTTTTCTTTAATTTAAATTTGTTGTATGAGTGTAGATAAACTATTGTATGAAACTGTACATAATTAGTATTTAACACTCGGTGTATACTTTTATGAAACTCGCTGCGCTCGTTTCATAAACGATACTCGTGTTAAATATCCCTCATTATGCAACAGTTACATAAATAGCTATTTATTTCGATAGATTTCGCTGACTTTAATTCATCATAGCCAAGTATCCTCAGAATAAAGACTGCATAATGGTGCTACCTAAAAAATAACTAATAGGTAAATAGGTAGGTAAAACTAATAGGTAAATTAGGTAGGTAAATTACGTAACTAGACAGCAGTGAAAAATTTAATTCAACTTTGTTTAATTTTATCATTTTAATATTCATTTACATTATCATCATCACATTACATTATATATATATTATATTTCATTTTAAACCTAATTTACTATTGCATTTATTGAAATTTGATTGCATTTTAATATATTATTAAACATTCATTGGACACTGACGACATCCCGGTCAGCGACAAGACAGAAATTACTGGCCTTATACGCCGATGATGCCGCCTACTTCACCTCCACTACTAGTGCTGACTTCGCCGTCACAAGACCTTTACAGACGCTGGACTACTAGCCGCCAATGTCAGTGGCCGCCGTATCATACCTCCACGACGCTTTCCCCCCACGCTCTCATTCCTCGGTCAATTCATCCCTTGGTCTCGCGCGGATAAATACCTGGGCGTGGCGATTGATTGAATCTCGGGGTATAGGTACAAACAAGGGATACATCCGCCCTCACTTGACATACGAAGCTCTTGCTTAGTATGATGCCCTAGTGTCCAAGATCAACCGAGACCGCCTCCAATAAGGAATCACCCGGAGGGCTTGTATCGCACTCTGACGAAGATGAAGCCCAACGGTTCCCTGTCACACGGTAGCTGCTCCTCAAGATCAAGCCTTCGTATGTCACCCGCGAGTTTCTATTCACCATCCTCATCCGATCGCCCATCTCGCCAAATGCCATGTTACACTTCCATACATAAAATCACGCCTTTATCCCTAATAGGGTAGGCAGAGCAAAAACGATCTAATCATAGGTTGTTCCGCCAAGTCTGACAAGTTTTGAGGGTTAATACAGATGATGATTATGTATATTACCATAGTGACAGGTTGTCAGCACATCGCATAAATTGCAATTCACTGAAACCCTCGATTCCCGTAGCTGATTTTTACAGCATGCACGGGAGGAGATGCAGCTGGCACATTCTATGTTTTTCTATCACTATCAGTCCAGCATTTTACACTTCCAACCTGGAGAAAAGGTTCCGCTCCTGCAAACTCCACTCCTAGAAGGCCAACAAAGGATGACGAAGGCAAGTCAGGATGTGAGAGCCAAATGAACACGGGCCCTCGATGTTGGGGGTATGGGGTGTCGCCACGCACCAGCAGCTCGCCACAAGCTGCCCCTCCAGGGACTGACTGCATCACCGAGGTGGTGGGCGGTAGGGTTGTCAATACCCTACGCCTTCATTATTTATGTGTTTTATCTTGTTGTTATAAAACTCGAGAGTAATATTATGCCTAGCAGCAAAAAAATACGACGAAAATAATGTTCTTTTAGATTTGACACACAGATTTGACATTATGGTATGTCAATTTGAGTCTAAAAAATACAAAGAGTTTATATTCTAAGGAAGCATTGTCTCTTTCTTTTTTTTAATGAAATAAGAGCCGGGCCATCTAATGTGAATTTTTGAACTAAAATTTTGTGCTGTCAAAAAGTTCCTATGAGCAACCGCTATCAGTTTGAGGGACGCTGTCCTTTACTCCCGGTACATATGTATAAAGAAATGTTTATTACATTTATTTAGAATAAAATAAATAAAATAAAAAATCTTTATTATCAGACAGAACAGTCCATAGGTTTGTTTAGTAACATTTTATCTTATGCACTATGTTAGATACTTATTACTACTTTGTGGTGATGATGATGATGAATATTAGGTGGGTCTAGTATTTATTCATGTTTACATTTACATTTTGGAATTGTTTACATGTTATTTATAAGGAAACTAATCACAATTACCATACTATAAATAACTACGCTATTTTCTTATACCATGATTTAGAGTAGGTTACTTATTTTTCAGTACATAGTCCTGAAATAGCTATTTATGTAACTGTTGCATAACGAGGGATATTTAACACGAGTATACACGAGTGTTAAATACTAATTATGTACAGTTTCATACAATAGTTTATCTACACTCATACAACAAGTTTAAATTAAAGAAAAAATAAAGTAATCATTATTTCTTCTTTTCTAGTTTGCTCAAATAGCAAGCATCTGCGTAAAAATTAAAAAAAAAAAACTTCATTTTGTTACATCGTGTTTAAATGAAATTTGTATGGTTCCCTAGTCACGGCTGCATCGAAAGGTATATCATTTGCTTAGCGTTTCTGATAAGTAAATGAAGGATTTGCGACATGAGTGTAGATAAAAGGAGTTTATACACTCAGATTAAAAACTGTTGTACAAATTATAAAATTCTCATTTAAAACTAATAAAGTCAGCTCTGCTGCCAATGCCTTTGATTTTTTGCCTATCCTATAATGGATGAATAAAAAAAAAAAAAAAAAGAGTTCCTGTATAGGTTGAGTGAGGTATAGGTATTATTACTCTTCTCTGTGCTTTAGAGCATCTTTGAAGCATTGGTAAACATTGGGTATTTTGTTAAAGCATATGTTGAAGTTGATGTTTCTATAGATCCAGGGTATGTCCAGGGTAAAAGATCTTTTCAAATTTTCATTCACCAATCACACAATACTTATAAGAATGTAAAAAAGGATACAATAAATGTTGAGTGCAAAGTGAATACAGATCAAAGTTATGAAGAAGGATACAAAACCAACTGTGGCGAAAAGTATTATAGTTGCTGATAATGTAGGTGAAGATGGTGAAGAAACAGAGGTAGCAGCACAAATACATGTTCCGCCCGAAGGTGGATGGTCTTGGGTAGTACTTTCCGCATCGTTCGTAATAATATTTATATTAGATGGCAGTTCCATGACATTCGGCAGCATGATAAACGATATTACCAATTTTTTTAAAATTTCTGACTCAATGGCAGCTCTTATTAACGCTGTAGAATTAACTCTGTATTACGTGTTTAGCCCTGTAGCCTCAGCTCTAATTAACAGGTTTGGCTTTAGAACTGTGGCTTTGATGGGATCCATGATAACTTCGGTTGGTCTTTTCGCAGCATATTTTTCCAATAACTTTGTATCCCTTGTAATTTTCCTTGGAGGAATAACAGGTTTGGGGTGCTCGTTGATCAATATGTCAGCTGGATTAATAGTGGGATTTTATTTCGAAAAACATCGCTCAATAGCCATGGCGATATCGTCTGCAGGTGGAGCAGCTGGTTGCATGACGATGTATCCGTTAAATTCCTTTCTAGTGAAACAGGCAGGATTTAAGAATACATTACTACTGCAATCTGGAATGCACGGCCTTATATACTTTCTTAGTTTAACTTTCCGACCACTGCTAGCATTAACTGTAACTCAAACTGAAGAAAAAGGCAATCCTACTAAAACTGTGACATTTTTGCCGACTATAGCTGCTGCTGGGGGAGAATCAGCCAATAAAGCAACAGCTGCTGAGCGTATGCTAGGTGCAGTATCAAATGTTCACTTTCCAACAGCCGCACAATTTTTCCAAGATGCAGGCACGCCTGCAACGACCAGTCAACAAATACCATCTACATCTGGTAAACCAGCAGCTGTATCGAGAATAACTTTACAAGCACAGGGTGAAGTTAATACAAGACAACTAAAGCAAATGCAATCTATTGTATCTCGGATTCAAATGCAAGATACTAAGACACTCACTCGAACTGAAATCACTGTGCAGGCTCAGGAACGTCAAAAGAAACCATGGTATCGAAGAATATTTGATTGGGAGGCAGATATACCGGAATCTCGACCGATGTATCGTGACGATGCTTTTTACGATGGAAAAGTGGAAAACTTACCTGTTTACCAAAAAAGTGTAGCAGCGATAAAAGAGGAAGCCAGAACTGGCTTGGAATATCAGTTAGCTGTATCTCGTGCAGTAAGAGTGGGTGATATGCAAGAACGCCGCGGAGTATGCACAATTGCTGTTCGTCGAGTTCTCGTTTCTATGGTGGATCCTGGTCTTCTAAAGAAGAAATCTTACCTATTATTTTGTTTAAGTGGCTTACTAACTAATGTAGGTTCATTTGTTCCATATGTTTTTTTACAAGATAGGAATTTAAAAGCAGGCTTAGCACCTTCTCATTGCGCTATGTTTGTTAGTGTAATATCGCTTGCTAACTTGATAGGAAGATTAGTTATGAGTACTTTAGCTTCAAAAATTTCTCCGGCATATATGTATTCTTTTGGTTTGGTTGTTGCAGGAGCATGTACTATTTGCTCTGATTTGTCATATTCTTTAGCGTTCCAATACGGGTATTCTGCTGCATTCGGATGGTTTATTTCTGTTTCCTCTGGTCTAAGAGGTATAACCATAGTGTCATTATATGGATTAGAGCATCTTACGAATGCTACAGGAGTAATCATGTTGTTTTTGGGGATAGGAAATTTAATAAGCACTCCTCTAGCAGGTGCTTTAAAAAAATCGTATGGCTACAAATATTCGTTTTTGGTAGCTGGTTGTTTTATCGTAGCCGCTGGGTTGCTTTCTCTACCAGTTACATTTTTTGCTTCAAGAGAAGATAATGCAGAGAAAAAAGCAAATGATGCGAAAGCAGCAGAACAAAAACCAACCCCGAAAAAAATGTTATCTACAATTTGATTCTATTATGGAGTATGTTAAGAATAATAATTGTAACTTGTAACCTTTGTATTATAGTTTAATAGTTAACAAAATTGAAATAAAAGTTTTATCAAGGTTTGTTAAAATGAAAATATACATTGTATATTAAGTAAAATACATTTGAGTACATTGTTATTTATTTGTAGTTATGGTGATTTATTTATACTTAACATGAATAAGTACAAAATTTAATAGGCTACTTTTGCATCGAACAAAAACAATAAAATTTTGCTTGTGATTTGATTTAAAAGTCTCCCAGAGTGGCGAAATCCCATAGGGTCTGGGAATGGTGCTCTTCCAACAATATGACATTAAATATAAATAAAAGGTTATTTAAAAAAATCAATCACCGCCTTCCATGCCTTCCTAATACGCACTAAAAGGTAACAAATAATTGTTTTGATCAACTCCCATTTACTTTAAAATATTATATAATTAGAACACATACATATTATTGTTGTTAATTTTGGAGTCGACGCCAGCCATGGTTAACAAAGTAGCGTTGTTATTTAAGTTGTAACGATAGATATAATTCGTCAATTGTAGAAAATTTACTATTAAGAGTTTGGCTGGACTGGCGTCGACTCCAAAATTAACAACAATAATATGTATGTGTTCTAATTATATAATATTTTAAAGTAAATGGGAGTTGATCAAAACAATTATTTGTTACCTTTTAGTGCGTATTAGGAAGGCATGGAAGGCGGTGATTGATTTTTTTAAATAACCTTTTATTTATTACTTTTTAGTTAATGTTCCATCATCCCCTTAATTCCCACACAAAGAAACTACTTCCACTAAAAAAGTAATTTGCGGCATGTGTGTAGCAGGTTTAATAGGATGATTTGAGTTTCATTACATCAACAAGGTGAATAACTTTCAGAGGTGCGCGCTATCACTCATTGAAAAGGAAAGATAGAAACATATCTTTTACATCAGAGGATGGATTGGATATTAATCGCTCATTTAGCTCAGTAGCTCATTTTGCTCAGTGCAAAGTGCATGATACAAAGACATTATTTTTTCAATCTCTCAACCTGAATGATACGTTTACTTGCGTTATGAGCAAGATGTAGCATATAAAGAAACCAAAGAACGAATTGTTCTGTTTACTATACTCCATTCATTATTAAAAAATAATTTCTATAGACGGGCTCTTAAAGCATTGGATACTCCAGACCTTCAATTTTAATATTACCTACATCAGAAAGTACTTGTCACACTGAATATTTCTTTCTATTACCGTTCCTGCGTATTTTTGATAGATTAGCTGGGCTCTTAAGTTCCACATTGGGTAGGTACTCTTGACCTTCAATTTTTGTATGTCATCAGAAATTGCTCGTCTACTGATTATTTTTTTTCATCGCAGTTTCTGCGTATCTCTTATAGATTAGTCAGGCACTTAGGGTTCCACATTAGGTTAAGTCTTTGAATGTTTTATATCTCAACAGAGAGTGCTAATAACACCAAACATATTTTGCAAAGGCGGCTTCTTCGTATCTATAACAGTTTAGCTGGTTCCAATTAATGTGCTCCAGGTTTTCAATTCATCAGCTCCACTTCACCAAATTTTATATTCTGAATGTAATTGCTTGACACATTACTAAAAATATCGAAATCGCTATATGTGTGCCTATAAAATTTGAGGAGTTCCCTCAATTCCTTATGGATTCCATAATCAGATCCTGGCGAAATTATTATGGGACCACCTGGGAAGTATACTCTTTCAAACGAAAAAAGAGTTTCTGAAATCGGTCCAGGCGTTCTTGAGTAATCGGTGAACATACATAAAAAATATTAATGTGCTCCAGGTCTTCGATTCATCAGCTCCACTTCACCAAATTTTATATTCTGAATGTATTTGCTTGACACATTACTTAAAATATCGAAATCGCTATATGTGTGCCTATAAAATTTGAGGAGTTCCCTCAATTCCTCATGGATTCCATAATCAGATCCTGGCGAGATTATTATGGGACCACCTGGGAAGTATACTATTTCAAACAAAAAAAGAATTTCTGAAATCGGTTCAGGCGTTTTTGAGTAATCGGTGAACATACATAAAAAAAAAAAATAATAATAACCATAATAAAAGTTCACGACGAATTGAGAACCGCCTCCTTTTGTTTTGGAAGTCGGTTAAAAAAATGCTATTACATAAAATTTACTAGAAAAATTTTCCCATTTAATTTTACATACAATCTGAATGGAGTGCCTCTACAAGAAGTTGACGAGATTCGTGATTTAGGAATAGTTTTGGATCGCCAGCTAACTTTTAACCCACATATTGATAATTTAGTCCAAAAGTCTTGTAAAATGTTAGGCTTTATCAGGCGCAACACAAAAGATTTTAGATTGGTTAAAACAAAAGTCACACTATTTAACGCACTTGTCAAACACGTAGTCACCTAGAATTTGCTAGTGTTGCTTGGAATCCACAATACTGTGTAAATTCACAACGAATAGAATCTGTTCAGAGATCTTTTACGCGTCATCTCGCCTTCATCACATACATACATACATACATAAAATCACGCCTTTATCCCTAATGGGGTAGGCAGAGCGAAAACGACCGAAAGGTCATTCCGCCACGTCTGACAAGTTTTGAGGGTTATTTCAGATGGTCATGTGTATTGCTATAGTGACAGGTTGTCAGCCCATCGCCTAATTTACAATACATTAAAACCCTCGTATCCCTTAGCTGGTTTTTACAGCATGCCCGGGAGGAGATGCAGCTGGCACATTATATGTTTTTCTATCACTCCCAGTCCAGCATGGAAGAAGACTTGACCGAATGGCGAGAACTACTGGTACTAGATCGCGAAAAATTAGGTAATAATGATTTATTAATTTAACAAGTTAATAAACTTTAATGAAACTTACAAAAGTAGATGAAGTAGGTAGTAAAAGGTTACCATTCCTGGATTCCAATTAGATTTCCTGTGTTTTGAGTAGCCAGACTTTCATCCAGTTGATACTAAAAGCATAGTATCATGTCCATTATTATATCGCCCTATTCAAGGTAGGCTCGTGCCCCTTAAAGTCAAAGTCAGAGTCAAATTATTTATTTCCAAATAGAACGAACACTTTTAGAAAGTCACAGGCGAGTCTATTACAAAGAAAATTATTGTTGGGGAGCAGATGATGGTGATTATGACTGTAGTACTGGGTGTAAGGGACAGCGTATAGGGGTTGCTCAGTCGACGAAACTGATCAACTTTCACCAGGGCAACAGGGTATTCTTTCAAGGAATGAATAAACAATTTGGCTTCTCATACATCATACAAATTGTCTGACCGAGCGCGAGGTGGTCATTCTGTATGGGAAAGTAAAAACAAAATCATCATCATTCGCTTGCCCTTATTTCATTTATTTGAGGTCGGCGCAGTACGTTTTCTTCTTCCATTCATCTCTGTCAGCCGTTATTTCAACACTCACACCTGTTTTAGACATATCATCTTTCACGCAGTCCATCCATCTTTTCTTCGGTCGTCCTCTCCCAACATATCCATCCACATTCAAATTCATTACCCTTTTGCCTACGTAACTTTCATCCCTCCGCATAACATGCCCATACCATGCAAGGCGATTCCCCCTCATCTTGTCTGTAATGGGCGCAACTTTCAGGCTTCCTCTTATGTACTCATTCCTTATCTTGTCCATTCTTTTTACTCCACACATCCATCTCAACATCCGCATTTCCGCAACATGAACTTTCCTTTCATCCATCGCTTTCATAGCCCAACACTCTGATCCATACATGACGACAGGTCTTATGACGCTCTTGTCGATTTTCCCTTTCAGCCTGACGGGCATTCGGGGGTCGCATGTTGTTCAAAACAAAAGTAAAAACAAAATGATTTCCAGAAATAATTTCCTGGTGTAAGTTGTTCAGTTTCGTTGATTGACCAAGCCCTATTGGTTTCTGGTACGCTGTCCCTTACACCCTTTGTAATACCTATGTATCATCATCATCATCATCTACAGCCCACATCCACCCATTGCAGGGTAAAGGCCTCTTCTCTACTACGTTATAATAATAGGTACATATACATAGGTAGTATATATATGTACCTATTATTATAATAATAGGTACATATACATAGGTAGTATATATATGTACCTATTATTATAACAAAGGTTTTTCTCGCTATCAAGCATTTTTAATTTCGAAGAATCAATTTTGAAAATTCATTACAGTTTGGAACATTGTTATTGGGACGGTCTTCAAATCTGAAAAATAATTTTGTCTGACAAATTAAACAATTTCCAATGTTTTCATTACAATCTGATGTTGTAATGGTCCAGAATGTATTTTGGTAAATTCATTTAGAAAATTAATTTGATGCTATTGGAATTCCCTCGACATTCAGACTAAATTAAATTATGAATTGGAATTTAGACGATTCAATTTCGCAATATTTGTTTAACGAGTTTTTTACCGGACTTACTGATACAATTTCTGTTCGTCTAATACTGGGTGTTTTGTCGATGGCTGCAAACTTCCATTGAGCTAGCTCAGTCTATGTTTCGGCTCTTTTTTTTACATCTTTTGGAAAACATAAAATAAAAGTTGTCCAAAAGCATGGGAGGTTTGTAGCTATCGACCAAACACCTTGTATAGGTACATACTCAATTGTGCTATACTTAGGCCCGTATTTATAATCAGCTCTCAAGAGTGACAGCAAGATTGAGTTCGTATCAGAAATGTCATTTCAGTACAAAGTGACCTGTCAAATCCATACTTAATATTGCTCTCAATCTTGAGATCGCTTTATAAATACGAGCCTTAACATCTAACAATGGTGTCTCTTTTACGTTTTCTTCTATTTTAAGCAGTTTACGGATTATTAACCTTTCGTAATTACGTATTAATAGAACGGTTTTATCAACAAGGAATTATGAGTTACTTATTTGATATAGTCTCGTAATATTATATCATATAAGAAAATTAATGCTGCCACTTCCATGCTGGACTGGGAGTGAGAGAAAAACATAGAATGTGCCAGCTAAGGGATTCGAGGGTTTCAGTATTGTAATTAAGGCGATGGGCTGACAACCTGTCACTATAGCAATATACAGATCCATCTGGAATAACCCTCAACATTTGTCAGACGTGGCGCAACGACCTATGTTTAGGTCGTTTACGCTCTGCCTACCCCATAAGGGATAAAGGTGTGATTACATGTATGTAAGAAAATTAATAAGGATTCTAAGTAATTTATAGAATCAGGCGTTATGTTGCGATGGTCTATCATAGCATAAGACAGAAAAAAATGAGAGGAAGTAGTTAAATATTTTTTCTATATTATGATGATTTTGCGCCCTATTCAGGGTTGGCTCGTGCCCCTCGGTGGGGACGTATTATGAGCTGATGATGATGATGATGATGAACGCGTTCAAGATCTATATGTTTGTTTAAGACGTTGAAGCTATGCCTACCCCTGAAGGGATATTAGGCGTGAATTTATGTATTTGTAGACGCTCTACCTGCCCCATAAGACTGGCGTGACTGCACAACATATACCAATGTATGTCATATATCACAGAGATAGATGATTTTACAGCTGGTAGTACCTAGTCGATCGCAATCCATTAGATTTGTGAATCTTTAGAAATATAGGTCTAAAGGTTATTATTACTATAGCACCAAAACGACGAGACGATACTACATTGCGGGTAAATTCAAAATGTGACAAAAAGTAGCGATCGTGAAATAATTACGTATGCGATTGTACCCTTCTTGAAAAATTATCCTGGTAGTGCAGTTCATTGTTAACTGCACTACTAGTAGTGCAGCTGGTAGTGTGGTTTACAAAAAGGGATCGGAACTAAGTATTATATCCTATATATTCTTTTCGTTAGTTTGTTAGACGTTGTATAGTTAACTTATCAGATTAATATTAGACTGACTGTTTATACATCAAAGGATTCCACCGCCTACCGCCTAAGGGGTGTTTGAGGCAATAATGGATAATGCTCGAGTTGTGAAGGCTTACCGTGGTTTTGTTTGTTTACGCATGTAAACGTTATTTATTATTAATTTTGAATGCTTAGCAAATATTGATGGTAAATAATGCAATATTAGATCAGAGGTAATTGTAATATTTGATTTCCTAGTTAGGGTTATTTACCTGTATTCCATTTGAATTAGGATACAAAGATTTAGGTAGTTTTTTTTACAATAGAGCGTTTTAAGACTTTTGTTACTAATTGCTGAAATAAGGTTAATTTCGAACCTGATTGATAGTCACCGATAAGACGACTTAGTTGTGTAGTGTAGGTACACTCATTCATTTTCATTCTCATTTATTTGAATCCTTGTTTGGCAGAAAACGAGCAGAGAGAAAACTAGTGCATTGTAATTGTAGAGACTGTTAGCATATTTCTAAAAAAATCTTAAAGTAGCCTCATTTGCCACAGGTGTAAATATAGGCCTCCTATCGCCTAGAAAGTTATATTGTGGTGTAAGAAGAATGAAGTTTAAAATATTTCTAGGTTAGATGTCTATAAAACAATCGCTGCAATAAAGAGTACTATTGTTTATGTCCCTGTTCCCGATTTTCGGGTTGAATGCGGAAAGAAAATCAATAGGTTAATATTTTACGAGCGCAGAGGGGTTGGAGGGGAGGGGTGGGAACGCCTTGTAGCCAAGTCGGGGCTCAATTGTTTCTTTAAATATAAAAAAGGCTGAAAAAAGGTTAAACAGGAAGTAAAAGGGCGACATTCAGCCTTTTGGTCTCTTCGTTTTAAGTATAGGTAAGTAAGTCGATGGACTCGATACCCACACGACATGCGACGATGAGTCGTATCTGAACTGTACCTATACTAAAGTCTAAATACTTAGGCCGTTTACTCACTGCCATCCGTATTCGGTTCGTATCCGAGAAATTATATGGAAGCTGTCAAACATTTTCGCGCCAATCCATACAAATTTTCACGGATTCGGATCGGATTGGGACCAGTGCGTAAACGCTCTTATGGTGTTTTCTACCTAGGTACCTATTTAGTTAGGCTACCGATATCAATCTGACACTTAAAACATTTCAACTAACTACAAACAAAGCAAGATTAAAAGTACGCTAAACTTGGCGTAAAATTACTTAGGTCATTTTAGGTAAGAAACGTAGGAAACCTACAAGTAAAAATTATATATTATAATTATTACATAATATTTATTATTCAAGTTTAGTCATTCAAAAATCACGGGTATATACGTGCAACAGTCGAAAAGACATGACGGAATGACAAGGGTTTATAGTCGGCACCCTGAAAAGCAACACGGATATGAATATTGAATTCAAAAGCCATATAGATTTGTGAAAGGGATGAAAATGAAAGAGTAAATTTGCATTGCCGCCAAAACCCATGTTAATTAAATTCCAAATTATTCCATATTAATTTCATGCCTCAGAGTTAGCTTTAGGCGATTTATGCAAAAAGGTACAGTAGTAGGTACCATCCAATGGTACTGTCAAATGGTACAACTGGTACGGCGGGGATGTTAATCAGAATCACACACACTAGAAGAATACATTATCCGTATTAGCATGTATGGTGAGAATTTATGCATTTTTTAAAAACATTCTATCCTTCGTTGATTTTAACAGTTTCAGAAACCTTTAATTTTTGGATGTTTGGTAAAGAAGACAATTATTAATTACCTAATGGAGACGTGATGCCGTCACTTTAACTAATAATTATATATAATACTTTCTAAACTTTAACATAATAATAATAAATATACACACATGACTTGGACATTTCTCATATGTATTTTTTATCTCTTTTATATTGAAAACGAGACAGCGCTATTTTAAAATTAGTTAAAGAATTAGTAGCGCTAAAATCGACCGAAATATATACGAGAAAACATACAAACAAACTTTATAAAGTAAAGGCTGAAAAGAAACCCCTAGAGGAAGAAGATTTAAAAGTTTTGACACCAGTTTTGAAGAAAAGGAAAGAGATGAGCAAGTTTTAATCCCTAGGGATTTTATGGATTATATTGGTAAGTTTATAAATTAAATTGACAAAGAAATGTTTGAAGGTATGTGTACTTTGTTAATACTTACTGTGTTCCCACAAAGTAACGACAACGTACTCATACTAGGTACGTACTGAAAAAAAAGTCTAAACTGAAATTGGTTCCATATTTTACTTACTAATATTAGTTTTATATTCGTTTCAAATATTATGAAGTTAACGTAAACATTTTGGTTAGCGTCATGTCCGGAAATGTAAACAGTTCTAGAGTAAACTTGCGATCCGAAATAAACTTTGATTGATGGAAATTAATATTACATTGATGATGCCAACCAATTCAACCAACCAAAATCAACAACTATGTCAAAAATTAAGGGGCTAAGGGGTTCCCCTTACTAAAACTTATATATTTAATAACCAACACAGTGGTAGAGATCCTAGAATCTATTTTAACATGCTTTCGTCAAAAGTTTGTAAAGTTTAATCTTGTTGCACTCGGTAAGTAATTGTACAAACTGAAAATGATTGGTTTACTGAAAGTTTAAACATTTGAAAGGTTTGGTAGAATGAAAATATCTCAAGAAGGTACATTAGGTACATTTATAAACATGTATTTTTTTTATAGGTCGTCCCACTGCTGGGCAAAGGCTGCCGAAGCTGCGGGCAAAAGCTAGTTACATTATATGACATACCTGTTTGGTAGGATTGCATTTTTCCTCACTATTTTTTTATCAGAACCCAGCCTTCCCTCAATATTCAATTAAATAATAGAAGAGAAATTGGCACTCTAATACACATTTTTACTCTGTATAGGGCGTAATAAATCCGTAAAAAAGTGTATTGAAAGGACACAAAGTGGGAAAGGGGGCTTGAGGGAATTTTCGTTCATAGGGTTGCCAGGAAGATTGAACAGCCGCAATGCAAGGTTAACAAGTAATGTTATAAAGGGCTTCTCAGTAAATATAACCGAAATTATGTACTTTCACAAAGAAATTCAATAGAGAGCAAAAAGAATTGGATTCTTTATTTTTACTTTATTTTTATAGAGGGGTAAGTGAAACGCAGGGGGAACTGATAGAGTCTATCTCAAATAGTTTATTGTTTATGGAAGAGTGTTTCAGTTAGCAAAAACATTTTTTATTTTGTGATTTACTAGAATATTTTTTTAAGAAAGTTGTTCAGTTTAACGGAGCATTTTAGCTTCCAGTACCTACACCGTCCAACGTCACACCAGATTCTCATTTATTCCAATCGCCTAGCAACCCTGTTTGCCGATGTTCACTGAATACCAATGAACGGAACTTATGAAATTCCGGCTCGAAGGAGCAAGACGGTAATAATCCTATCCCTTCATTAGACGGACGTCTGGGCTTGCGTTAATTCTTGCGATATTGCTTGATGTCGTATCTATACTTATAGATTTACACCTAGTCTACCTACTTATCTATTGTTATATCTATACGAGTACAAAGTATCTTAGGTATGGCTGATTTACACAGAGGAGATTTTAAAAAGCCTCACGTCTCCATCCGACTTCCCAAGTTGGTTATTTTTCTGCTAACGCAATTTAAAATATGAACAAAATATTGCAAAACAAAGCAAATTCTAAACCAATTTTCTCATCAATATTGCCAAAAATAGAGCGATACAAAATCATGGAATATACCGGGTGTTTTTCTATGCGCGGTTCATGGAAAAATACCATCATGTTTTTTTCATTGCGGTTTTGTTATTTGTTATTTTTTCTGACCGAGAGAGTCGATGAAAGAGCGATCTAAACCGACGCGACACGGTTTACCGAAGGTTGTAGGTTCAAATTATTTAAACTTCAGTGAGACATGATAAATCAACTATTAAACATGTCGCCAAGTACGCGACCTTTTATTCAAAGTGAGTTCAATCCGTTCAATCCGCAGAATTCAAATCCGTTTAATAGTTGGTTGTAGGTTCGAATACATACGTGCAAATTTTTTATTAGGTACCTACTATATTTGGTATTTTTAATCCGATTTTCCAATTTTTATTACTACGTTATTTACGAGTATCACAAGGCGATAAAAGGTATTATAGAGGTAATGGTTTATCTAATTTGTAAACAAATTCCTAATCGAGGCCTAAAACCTGTGAAATACCAGGCGGCCGCAGCATCTTGGTTTGACAGCAATATGTAGGTAATTCATTATCATTTCTCCGTAAATAGACACATAATTCTAACGTAAATTTAATCCTTATACAGGGCGTAACATTACGTGTACACAGCTCGTAAATTTAAGTGCTTATTCGCGTTGAATTTACGACATAATATGCCGTTTACGAGATATTAAATGTTGAGCCTGAATGCATATATTTTGGTACACGCTCTCGCTAAAGACATGAGGCAATGAAGCAAATGGGCTCTGGTATTACGCGCAAATGATTTTTTTATACACTTCAATGATATCTCATTGCCAAATGTTTTCCTTCCATGCTGGGCTGGGAGCAATTGGAAAATATATAAAATGTTCCATTCGCTTCTCCCGGGCATGCTGTAAAAGTCAGCAAGTGATTCGAGGGTTTCAGTGTACCTATATAATATTACGAAAGTTGTTCTACCACAAGGTAACTTAGGACTACCCTGGACTACCACATAAACACGTCACGATGTCGTGGCGTCCAACATTACGTCAAGTCATCATGTCGTGGATATCCACGTCGGAAAACGTAAAAACACATGTCACAAAGACGTGACGGGGCACGTTGCGGCAACGGATTACCGTAGCTAATCTCAAAAAATGGTCCACGAAAGACGTATTCTGCTGTTGCTGTTATTATTAAGAAGACACGAAAAGGTAGCATCGTGCCGTGTCACGAGCACGACGTCGTAACGTCAATTTATACGTTGTGCGACGTAGATATCCACATCACGACAACGTGACTATGTTCAAAGTTAATGTAACGGTAAACGTCACTACGTCGTGACGTGTTTATTAGTGGTAGCACCTAATGTTCGGAAGGTACTATTTTTAAATTATATTGTATGAAAAATAAAAGACTATTTATGAAAGAAACATTTTTATTATAGTATTTCACTAACAGTGCATTCACAGTTAAAGATTCTTACGAAGTAAGAAACTATTAAAATAAAATATTAGAACTAAACGACAGCGTGACATACAATCAATTAGCTTACATAATTATAGTGTGATACATATTTCTAAAGATTTCAAGATTCGTGGCTATATATAAATTTAATTCTATATTAAATAGAAGGCTGTGGTCATCGCAAACGTTAGACCTGATAGTATCTACAACGAAGATTTACATTGTTTGGAAATATTACTTCAATAGCACACTAATTTATATATATTAATTTAATATTTAGCCTATTTTTTGAATACATGAAAATACTAGAAATGTTTATAGATTTTACAAGTAGGAGTAAATAGTAATTTATGTCACAAAATACATGATTGTACAGGCACAGAAAAAATATTAAATAGAAAATGTTCATTACGTGTTAGCTAATATTATATATTCTTTGGTAATACGGTGAATATTTGCTTATACACACGGTTGTTAAGTTTTTGCCTTCTTGGTATTTCTTTCTGCACCTGAACTTTTATGTATTCTGAATATATTTATTTCAAATTTATATTTATTTCAAAGATTTAATCTCGAAAAGATTTGAATTTCTGAAACATTATCTGATAGCTTAAAATTTTGTAAACAAGCTCGATCGTAAATTCTTTTGTGAATTTTATTTTTCATATAAAATAATAATTAGATAAAAATATAAATTATGTTCCTGTAAATTTAAAAGAAACAATAAAATCTACATTCTTTACTGCATATTGGAAATAGTTCTCTTTTATTGTCTTTTGATAATAATATAGGTATATTTTGTCATATTGTTACGGTTAGACCGAGAAAATCAAGTAGGTATTAGAAGGTTTTATTAATATCTACATTATATAAGATGACTAGAAGCTTCCATTTATGCTACGTTAATTATATTGATGACTAGATGAACCTATGCGATATGTGATGCAAACGCTTTTAAGCATAACGAACCTTAAGCTATAATATAACATTTATTGTAATCTATAATTTTATCATAATACATAGAATTTTAACATAGGAAACATAGATCACAACACTGTAGAACAGATCATAATGGAATGTAAAAAATATTCTTGTTAGTTTTTACCCGACTGCCAAGGAAGGGTTATGTTTTTTGTTATAGTATTTAATAGTGAAGGTTTTAAATAATAAAAATATTGTGATTACTATTGAAGATTACATACGGGGTGTATGGGACAGCTTCCTGCAAACTGATAGGGGTTGCTCGCTCAATCAACCAAACTGAACAACTTTCACCACGGAATTCTTTCAGGAAATAATGACTTTACCATACAAAATCTCGATCCGACAATTTGTATGGAAAAGCCAAATATTTTTCATTTCCTGAAAGAATTTCCTTGTTTTCTCAGTGTTGTTCAGTTTCGTTGACTGAGCAACCCCTATCATTTTCTGGTACTCTGTCCCTTAAACCTGGTATATAAAGCAAACATTAGAAGCGAAAACCCGATCTTTGACATCAGAAGCACATTTTAATTGAGTTTGATTCGCGCACCAATAAACAAACAAATTAAGATGTCATGATTTTCAATCAATTCAGGTCTTTAAAAATAAATTGAGAAATAAATTACCCGAGGAAAATAATAAGATGTAACCAATAATTAATGTTTATTAAAACAAACAAAATGTTTATTAAAATGTTTGTTTAAACAAATAAATTTGTGTTCATATTTCTCGGGACTTGGAATAAAAATATTTTGAACCAGTGGTGTCAACTGTCAGTATTTGAAATACATACCTGTCAAAAATAAAATATACTCTTTTTGCAAAATTAGTTGTCGGATAAAATGTGAGCAGTATTTATTTGACAACTTATATGTCGTTTATGAACTATCGCGATGAACAAAATATCTTGTGCCTATGAATTTTATACATAAACGTTATAAAAAATTATAAATACAAGCCTTTACAACAAAAGAAGTAGGTACCTAATTAACTTAAAAATTCAATTCGAAAATTCGAAGAATGATCAGAAGCACAATTATCTACTTTAGAACATACGCTTTTTTGTAACTAGGTATACAGGATGGTTGGTAGGTGGAATAATATTTATTTTCCATCAAAATTATTTAAAAAGTAGAAATATCAGCGAGAAAGAAAGTTTTCAGAAATAATGTTATCATAGAAAGTAGTTAATTTACCCTTTCGAAGTGATTAACTGGTTTAAAAAATGTTGATCCATCTGCCATACACCCTGTATATAACGCTTAAAGTTCAAAATACACACAAAAGCTTACGTCTAATCTTAAATGTTAAAATATACTTAAATAATGGATCAAAACCACTTTAAGAAAATAATTTCAGATAAAACATGGGACTAACAGAAATATTTTACCAGCTGGTCAAGTAGGTATGGCATTATAACTTAGGTACTATAATACAGGGTGTAAAAAAAAGTACCGCGTTCCTTTAAACCACATGTTCTACTAATGATACCAAACCACTTTCCAAAAGGCCAAAAACTTTCGCTTGAAAAAAAAATTCGCCTTCTTCATACAAAAATGCTCGCCACATCTACAAGTTAGAACGGAAAAGGCAAATTTCTTTTTCGAGCTAAAATTTCTCTGCTTTGGAAAAGTTGTTTGGTATCCTTAGTGGAACATGTGGTTTGAAGGAACGCAGTACTTTTTTTTACACCCTGTATAAACTGGCTATTACTATAAACAAAATATTTTTTTGTATAGTAGCTGGCATTCAACTTGAGAAAGAATTTTAAATTTCGCGCAAATTCAAGTTAATTAAATTTTAAAGTGCAATTTTTAGATTGGCAAACTTTCTTAAAAAAAACTAAAAAAGACTGTTTGTAACCCTATATCCGTAGAATGCTAAATGGTTATTTCAAACAACTGACCTGACCACTGCTCTTATGACCTTTATAGTTTCTGAATCATCCTGTAATATGAATAAAACTCAACTAGTTTACAAGTACTTATCTAGAAGCTATGATCCATTATTTTTTACGTAGTAATTTTCTTAAATGTACTTTATATTTTCAGTCATCTAATTTATTTACATTACGAAAGCAACTTTCTAGTTGAGTAATCAAGTTAATTGCGTCGCTATTAACACTAATAAAGTATCAAAACAAATGAAGATCGTCATCGTCAAATACGGTGAAAATACAGAAATTGTGGTGGCGATTCTGTTGTAAACACAACTTAACTTATTTTAGTTTAGTCCTGTCACTTTCTAACATTTGAATAAAATATAATATACAGAAATACAACAGCTGCTTATAATCCTGCCAAAGTGACGTTACTCACCTTAAATAAAATGGCATGCTAGATAGTGGCCTCGATTCACGCCGTCCAGTTACTAATTCTAATTCTTAGTAGCGCTGTCACTTTCTTATATTTGACATAAGAACAGGATAGCAACTAAACACATGACTTTGACATTCCTAATCTGACATTAAATTGCTTAAATTTGACATTAGATTGCTTATTTAACGTAAAATAAGGAACATGCTCTATGTTCGGTTCTTATTTAAAGCAGCTTATGTCAAATTAGGAACGTCAAACACATGTGTTTATTTGCTATCCTGTTCTTATGTCAAAGTAAAGAAAGTGACAGCGCTATCTTAAAATTAGTTAAGAATGGGGCGGCCAGAATCGAGGGCAGTGTCATCTTATTTTAAGCGTTAAGCGTCACTTTGACAAAATAGCTGTTGTATTTTTGTCTCAATTTTATTCAAATATAGAAAATGACACGACTAAACTAAAACAAGTTAAGTTGAGTCTGCAACAGAAATGGTAGTAGGTACTACCTATTACAGAAAGCAGAAATTAATCGTTTTTATAAAACGACTACAGCATGAGTATTTAATTTTATTTACAAGTGTGATTAATAAAGTTCCTTACTATACTTAGCTTACATCCTACTTATTTTAGCAAAGTTATAATTAAATAAATTTGAAATGGCCAGTTACACAATCTCATAAAATAATTGAGTATTGAGTGACTCAACTTGCTGGTCTGTGTATGTACACCTTAGCTTAGATGTACACTGAATATTTTAGAAAGTATACTTGATAATAATTTTTTTAGAATAGGTTACAGAAAATCTGTATAGGTACTGAATAGTGAGAAAGAACCATTTTATATGTTGACCTGTGTTCTATGGAGAAAGCACATTCAAGTTCATAAATAATATAATCCTTCATTGGCTTTATTGTTTTATTTTTATTTTTTAAACATAAAGGTGTTGTGACGAGAAATTGTCTTCCCCATACAAGCTAACCACTTTGATTAGACATTTTTTTCATTTCCCAGGCGAATTTCTTCCTAAAAATTTGTTCATTTATATTGACTGAAAAACTCTCTATCATCCTGTATTTTGTGTTATATTTTTCAGCACGCACATAAAGAAGGCTGTCAATGATGATAGCTGCGTATGTTGACGACATACTGATGACCATATCGCGTGGGCAACTCCATTGCAACCAGCTAATAGTTAAACGAATTTGTCTCATGGCTGTATTTTATAGCTTTGATTATCCACATTGTTTTCAGTAATATCTTTTCAAGTAATTGAGGAAAAGCTAAACTATAAGGGCCGAGGCATACTTACGGAAGATTCCGCGCGAAAATTTAGGCGCTTGAATTATTCTGTCATTTGATATTACTTCAAAAATTACATAATTATAATTCAAAATTTTCCGAAGGTGAAAGTCTCTTACTTAGGTACTTGTGGTATTTTATTGGGATACAGTAAGCAGAACTAATGAATTTGGTATATTAATTATACACAAGTGGTAGGTAAATACTTGTATAATTTTTTAAACACGCGCGATCACTTTCACTAATTTTACTATGTTAAACGGGTCAACTCGCTTTTAATCCCGACGTTTCGACACGGTTACACGAGTCGTCTTTGCGGGTGAACGCAACAAAAAAATGTTAAGTACTTATTTCTAACTTACACTTACCAGAAATAATTCCGATATTAACTTTAAATCCCTACGAAAAAATCTCAATATAATATAGACATCTAAAGATAATTTCAAAAGAATTTCATCTTATTTATAATTTCATCTACAGCGCAACGCGTTTTAATTATATAAGTCGTAATTATCCCAGATCCAACTTTATTTACATTGTCTTAAAATCGATTTTTGTAAAGCCTCACATAGATCACTAGAAATTACATCTAGAAAAAAATGATTTACATTTGGTACGTCTTAAGTTGAAACTTGTTTATTGGAACATTTACGTTTTTTTTACACATAATTCAAGCTGGTGATTTAAAGCAATACCTACATTAAGTTTTACACTTATATCGAATGTCAACTAAGATTTTGTGAAGTGTAGATAATGCCTAATTTAATAAAAATCATGTTTTAAAAAATATTTAAAACAAGCAATACTCTTCTTAAATTTGACCTGAAAATACCGAACGACCACAATGCGACTGCAGATTGAATTTTAGAATTGAAAGTACGGGTAAGATGATGTTGAAAGTTACTTACGTGACCAGTGACCACAAGAGCGTGTAGCAAAGATAGTTTTCATACTGCAATTAGTGAGCAGGAAAAAAAATATTATCTATTTGCAGTAAAAACATAAGACTTGTTAGTATACCTCATTCATAAAACTTAACACTCGCGATTAATCTAAAGAGAAATTTCTTTCAGTCAACCGAAAGCAAGAATAGGGAAATGTTGTTGAAAGGTAGTAGTACAAGTAGAATCAACTTATACCTACAAAAAAAATAAAGAGTACTTAAAAAAAAAAACAATTGATCACCCTTTCAGGTCAAGTAATTTTCTATAATCATAAACATTAATGTTAATGAAACAAGAGCGGACTAGCAAAAGAACGGTTAACAAATTGATCTAACTGCAAAATAATTGCACACTAACTGCTTATGAACCACTATATTTTCATTCGGGTAGTCGTGTTGCTACGTTAGCCCACGATGCATAGAAAATTGCGTACATTTTCACAAATATAAAATTGCGAATCTCTGAAAGTCTCCACGAAACTTTAAATCATGCAGTTGCGTTGCAGCCCGTTGGTATACACACTAAATAACTGTTGACAACGAAGACGTATCTAAGTATCCCAAATTATTAAACTTTTGATGGACAAAGTTAAAAACTTTCTTCAATCAACAGTCTACAAAGCGTTTAAGTTAATATTATTTACATTGTTTATAATATTCTTTTTGTTTTTGTCATTTGTAACGCGCAATTTCGACTAAGTTACCTCTTCGCTTTCTACGTCGTCTGCTTTTCCTTGTCCAATGCCGAAGTCTTTCAGTGCGTCCTGTATATGCTGTACCTGTTAAAAATGTTATTTATTTTAGTATTTTAAAACTGAGACTGAAGTCGTAGGTTCGATTTCCATGGAAAAACATAAATTCAATGCTATTTGTAATTTAAATTTCTTCTTCTGTCGATAATAAATTGATTAATAGGTACCAGTTTGTAAAATTAATTGGTCTACTAGAGATGAGAGCTCTGGGCGGTCATGGGTCATGGGTTTAAACCCCACGGGGTATATACAAAGTTGACATCATCGCTTTGCAAGATTATGTTCTGTTTGGATAGGATAATGCATGCTGAATCCTCTGATGCTTTAACGAACAGAAAGGTCAAATGCTCTAGAGGGTCATTGATTGAAGTTACTGTCTTTGATAGTGGTAGTTATACAAACCATGTCAGTTCGATTTCATAGCTGGGTGAGGAGCTTATTCGTGAACACCTCAATCTAAAGCAATAATGTTATATTGATTTACCTTCCCAAAGGTTTGCAAACTTAAACAACTCTCTCGAGCTGGCAAGCAAGTATTTCTCGCCCAGCCTCAGACAGCTTGGCCATTCAATCATATTGCCAGTCAAATAGGGACTACTTATATATCTATTGGAGACACATTGAAAACCTTACATTACTCGTATTTCGATTTCTTGGTTCGAGGGATAAACGTTTTGTATTTTTATTTGTAACAATAACATGAAGCTTAAGAGCACTTGAAAAATTGTTTCTAATGTTAACTAGCATTTCAGATAGGTACATATAAAAACATATTTAACATTATATTTTTTTTTATATCAAGTGCTAGTTAAAACTGTTCCTGATAGCCGGCAGATGGTTGAAAACAATCATAAACCAAACAAACCTGATTAAAACTTATTAAAACTACAGTCAACATAATCAGAGTAGAAACCTTGAAATATTCTGTGATGGCACTAAGGGTCGTATTTATAAAGCGATCTCAAGATTGAGAGCAATATTAAGCATGGATTTGACAGGCCGTTTTGTACTGAAATGACATTTCTGATACAAACTCAAACTCGTTGTCACTTTTGAGAACTGATTATAAATACGGGCCTAACTATCTCTCTCGCAAGAGTGGAAATGATACCTTACCTGCGGTGCGTCCGGGTCTGTCCCTGGGTGAGTATACTTGTGTAGGAAATAGCATGTCCCAGGTATGTCCTTTGGGAAGGAATTGGGCAGGCACGAACGGTCACGGGGCTCCATCTCGAAGCCAGGAAATTTTATTAGCCACCTGCGAAAAAGTTCTTTTGTTACTGACACAGAATAAAAACATTGAGTCGAAGAAGAGACAAAGTAAAATTAGGAGTGAACAATCTTTCTTTGCAAAATAAAGAAAAGTTTATAAATGTAGTTTATAGTTAGAGATGGTGGGACAATTTTTTTGTATGTTTTGTTGGGACAACATCATATCTTGTTTATTATTATTCGAGCTTTTAAATCAAACTAATGTTACTATTCCAAGTTAGACTGCACCTACATGAATATCTTAAAGATGTCTTTCTCTTTTTCCTTAGGAATGTCATCAGTCACATCACAGCGATCATCTTACAGTTTTTAGTGTATACCTGCTGCTGCAGTCTGCTGCAGTCTGCTGCTGTTGTGTGCAGTCTAATTTGCAATAGTAGGTACCTTAATGGAGCTCATGATATTTTTTATAGACTAGTAAATGTGTTCTGCGGAGCAACATTTTTAGTAACAGCGGTGCTTGTCAGATAAGGTCATACAACCAACATGGTCCTAACCAAATTAAAAACAATCTTACCAAAAAATATTTGTTACCTATCCATTTATTAATCACCAAACATAAGAAGTGGCTAAGGAGCCACGCACGCGTATCGCCTAAATAACAATATCCAAATCGATCCGAATCTTGACTTTTAAAATATGCCCGGCAAGAAAAGCAGCTGGTACATTCTATATTTTATCGATACGTATTCTCTCCATCTATCTCACAAGATATTCCTTAAAAATATAACATTACCTTCTAAACTCCGCTCGAAATATGACACGACCCTTTTTCGCAAGTTATTATGTGTTCTTTTAGTTTATCGTGACAGAGAATGTGGGTTTCCGACTCCAGCTATGTCAATAAAACATTATTTCTCCAATTTGTTACTGGCCTATTCTGTGACCTTTATCTTTTTTTTTTACTGGAGCTAGTTGTATAAAATGGAATTTTTATAAAGGTCAGTAACATTATTTTTACAACTAGAAGGCTGCAATTTCTCGTAAATTAATAGGGTTTTTTTAGAGTACTTAGGTATTTACAGTTCCTGACAGATATCTTGAGCAGGTGATTTCGACTGCACAAAAATATTAAATGCTCAAGATTTTTGTCCGGGAACTTTATGTAGTAATGCTTTATTAATAAATGGGGATTTCGAGCCGATGAACGACCCCAAAAACCTTTAATTACAGTTTCTAAACCGTAGGATATGAAATAATTTTAGAAACGTTTTTTTTTTTTTATAGGTACCTAGGTACTGCTTACATAAATAAAACTAAGTAATATGAAAATTGAAAACACTGCTCAAGAAAAAAAATTTTTAGAAAATAAACAACTAATTAAATTAATTGTTTATTAAACTTACTTTATGCTTTTATTTAATAATACAATGGTAATTCAATTTCAATAAATTATGGTTTGTGTTGCTTGTTTCCAAATTAATTTAAACAAACGTTAAATAACTTTGAAATCATTATGTATGACGATTTTTTCAGAAACTCTGTACACATTTGTTTTTTTTTTTTTTAAATAAAGTAAAATAAAGGGTAGGTACGTGGTCACTTGTGATAATATGGTTTTTTTTTTCTCAGTATAATTTCGGAATGAAAGTTCAGTTTCGTTATCATATCAGCGTGCGGTTTTCAAATAACCCTACTGAGTTTTTGTCCTGATTTACAGATCTCCACTTTGATCTCTAGTCTCCCCGTTTGGATTATGACCTCTGACACTGACTCAACGCTCAGGGTTGAAATAATCCTCGCTAATCTTCAAATGCTTTCGGTGAGTGGCGTCCCCGTTTATTGTGCTGCCGTAAAAGGCAATCCTTAAACGATATTGTGATAAGCTGTGGTGATAAGCGATAGAAAAACATAGAATTTTCCAGTTGCTCCTCTTCCCAGTACCTAAGCAACCTATCACTAATAAAGCAACTCGATCTTTTTTCTGAAGTCATTTATTCAAAACTTCCCAGATTAACAAAATCGTTTTTTATGAGATCGTTAGGGATACAGGCGTGACCATACAATACAGGGTGTAAGGGACAGTGTACTAGAAACAGATACTTAGGGATTGCTCAGTCAACGGAACCGGGAGATTCTTTTTCAGGAAATGAAAATGAAAAAAATAAATTGTCTTTTTCATTCAAAATGTCTGATCGGAGAAGGATGGAGGTGGACAAAGTATTTTTTTTCTCATTTCCTGAAAGAATTTTCCGGTAAAAGTTGTTCAGTTCCATTGACTGAGTAACCCCTATCAGTTTCTGGTACGCTGTCCCTTACACCCGGTATATGTATGAATATAATAAAGTCAGGGTTGTAATATAATCTACTTACGCTAATCTTCAAATGCTTTCAGTGAGTGACGTCCTCGTTTATATTGTGCTACCGTAAAAGGTATAATCCTTGAATAATATTGTGATAAGCGCCTTTTGAGCTCTTTATGTGTACATAATTCATTTCCGGAAATTTCTAGCAATATTCTTTCTTATAATAGGATGTATCGTCAGAAATAAATATCGGAAGTATAAAAAATACGTAAAAAAATATATCGGTTTATCAGCGATGGAAGTCACGATTTCTACCGGCGGCTGTCCGGAAACCGAATTTCAGTTTGAGGGTAGGTTTGAGGTTTACAAATGGCGCAGACGTGAGTCTAAAATAAATTGAGTCTCATTATCGCGAATAGGGTGCTTAGGAGCCGGATATACAAACAGGAATACTAATCTTATTTTTTTGTGGCTCTTATAAATAAATGAAGAATACTTATAGAAATAATTGTACCTATTTGCAACAGTTTGGAAAGGACCATGTAGGATAAATTACCTGTTAGTCGGCACATTAAGCCATCAGTTCCAGTCTACCATTAGCTGCCTATTAATATAGGCGGTTTAAAAACTCTACTCTGATTTTTATCGGGTCGTAATCGACTCGAAATCTCACTGTAAGAAGAATAAGAATGTACCTACTTAAGGGTACTTACTCATAAGTAGTAGGGCTGACGTTGATCTTCAAAGGTTCCGACCCTGACTCGAACTTATTGGCCAGGGTAACGTTGTGGCCAAACAGGCAATACTTCAACATTGTCTTCCCGACCACACCGGCCAGAACTGTTCCAGTGTGGAGCCCAATGCGCATCTGTTACATGAAAAAAAAAACATTATTACAAATATTACGGGAAATATGAAAGCAAAAATTTCAACGCGAGTACGATAATCCAAAGATGATTCCCATCTGTTACCTACATGAAAAATAAAATACATTTTTAAACATAATTAAGGGAAACAAAGATATCAAAAATTTCAACGCGTGTAGGATAATCCAAAGGTTTAGTTTCAATTTCAAATTCTATCATGTCATATTAGAAATTCTGTATTATTAAAACAAAGTGTTTAATAGTGTTCTAACTTATCCAAACCAAAAATAGCATCGGTAAGTTAGGCCTTTATTTTTGGAACTACAAATTGCTACCACTCTCTCACGACGAGATTGTGTGCCCAAGGTTAACACCACTACACCACGGAGCCAGTTAATAAATACAAATAAGTACTTATAAGTATACTGCATAAAATATAACGCGATGCAAAATAACTAGAAACCTCTCTTGCTGTATTACCTCCCATGAAATTGAAAAATTAGCATTTTGCCTTCCCCTAAAGAGATTCACATTATTTTCCTGTACATTTTCCTGTATAATAAGGTCGGTCGATCAAAGAATTAGGCAGATTCAAATAATATTCAAAATTTATCTCCTAAAGTTCCAAATAAAAAAATACTATTTGACCTCAGACCACAGCCATTTACAACATTGTATCACAAATTCAAAATACGTAAGTTTATGATATATGTACTGAAATCTACTAAAGATTCTTCTTGAGGAGCAATAAAACTTCCAAATAAATACAGTGCATGACCATAAATATTGCTCTCATTAAGTCATTATTACTTACTGAATTTCAATTTTGTAGAGCGTTATATCTGTCGCACTCTCCTTAGTCACAATTTTACACATAAAAGCTGGCGATCTTCACAATTTCAATGTGCAACATTTACTGCCTAATTGTGGTAAGTTCATACCTTAATTGGATTCCCTTCATGAGTGAGGTGTTGTGCGCAAGTTTCCACCATGCGCATGGCCATCCATGCGATCTGGGGCGCATGCGTATCGATCTTCCTGTGAAGACCACTTGCCACGCAGTACGCGTCTCCAATCGTCTCCACCTACGACAAAATTAATAGCATTTATAGCGTGACCACTGACTAAAAAGACTTGAAGAGAGAAAGACAGAGAAAGAAGAAGAGAGACCTTCCTATAAGACCTTCTCTATGGTTTCTCTATGGCAGGTCTTTTGAGTCTCTGGTCACACTATAATTTAGTAATAATAACTTTTATGTGATAAGATCTATCTCGGCAAAAATAAGAGTCTTGCTTTAGTTAATGCTTAAGAATTAGGGGTGTCTCATTTAAAGAAAATGAACAACTTCCATCAAGAAATTCTTTTAGGAAATGAAGAAAATATTTGGCTTCCAATTATTTTTTAAATTCACTAGACCATTGTTCAGTTTCGTTGATTCAGCAACCATTAATAGTTTGCGGGAAACTATCCCGTATTAGAGGACTGCCGAAAAAAAATAGTATCTACCTACCTACCTTGATGAATGAATTGAATTACCTTATTACAATGTTAATCAATAGGAGTGTTTGTTTACATAAAAAATTTAATCATAAACCTTACACCAACTTCTAAAGTTTATAACTAGACCTACAATGTAAGCACAAACTGCATGCAATAAAAAACATTGCACAGCTTTAGTACTGCTTGAAATAAGCTGTTTAGCATTATAGTGCCTCAGAAATATTTAAATTAAAACGAGGTGAAAGAAATCAATAATTACATTACTACTGCAAAAAAAAATGAATTATTTTTCATGGATTTAAAATTGGATTTAGGATTCAGAGTGCTTAAAATCTATCATGGGAAAATATTTCATTCCCACAGGAAAACTCGTGGGTTCGAATCTCATGGTTAATGTTTGTCAAAATCACTTTGAGATTTTATCCGAAGTTCAGTAAGAAAAATGCAGGATGAATCATCAGATTTTTGAGGGTACCTTAAGCAGAGCTGTTGGTCCTGGTCGTCGTCTTGACAGAGGTCATTATACAAACTATGTCAGAGGTCCAATAGTATATAAGGCGGTTTAAAAACTCTGACACCAGGGTTCATTGGGTCGTTCGACTCGAAAACCAACTCAATAAGAAGAAAAAGAAAACACATTTAGCCGTGAATGAAACCGCGGGACGGAAAGCTAGTTAAGTACAAAGGAAACTTCCATTATAGCGCTGTAATTTCACTTAAATTAACTTCTAGTATATCAAGGGAAGGTTTATAATTTCTTCGTACAACTTCAAGGTTAATTTCAGCTAATCAACATTTTTTTTTTTCTGTTTATTGGCTCCATTAGGTATAGCCTTGGCCTGATTATGTCCTTGAATAATAGCTAACAATTTATAAGTCACAAGGTGAAACTTGTATTTATAACTTTATTACTGGATAAGTTTTCACCTAAGAATACTTTAACTAACACTACTGTGCACTTATGAGTTATGTTATGACACTTCTGTGCAGATTATCTTCCAGGAGTACCGATGGTCTCAAAGGTATTGGTAGTTTAAAGCAATTTAGGCAATGATAGAGATATGACTTAGCATAATGGCTCTAGAAAAATAGATAAAAATAATTATTTATTCTATGCAAGTACCTACCAATTTTAAATGGATACAGGTGCAAAAGTTATGATTTTTAAAATGTTGTGAAATTGTAGTATTTTTAAATAATTTCCTAATTATTATAAGTTATAAAAATATTACGAGTATATTTTCGTGATGCTATTATAATACCTAACAATATTTTAAGGGAAATTTAATAACAATTAGTGGTAATAAAAAAAAGGTAAATGGTATTGTTGTTAAAAATATATAATATCCTACTTTAAGTCGGTAAAATTGAATTCCTCCCCTGGTTATATAAATACTTTAAAGCCTACGTTTATTGAACCAAGGACCTAGTTACGGCATTATTATGACCCTTGTACAGTAAAATACTTAATGCTGAGTTATAAAATACGGAGGAGCAGCTGTTTATATAAACTACAATGTTTCTTTTAGATTGGTTATACATTTCATGAAAGTATGAAAAATAAGAAATTAAAAATTCGCCATGGGCTCCGTTTGAACCTGCAATCTTCGAAATGCTGAAATATAAAATATTGTTAAAAATTTTTGCCCATGTTAAAAAATATTGGATTATTATTTTTTCAGTGAAGCTGATGACGCGCGTGATACCATGTTAGTAATTTTAAAAATCTTACATTATGCTTTTCAAATTGCAATATATACCTACTGGCTCAAAACAAAGTTTTTTTTAAGGCTTCTTTCTTGTCCTTATCCATGATGAATATAATGTATTCTGCTACGGCACGCGTAGCACAGTTCTACAACACACGTATCAATGTTCTACGACGTAGAATACAGACAAAGCAAACTTATAACTTTACTAAAGGTACTATTTAACTAAGCTGGACTGCATTGCATATGGATCAATGGGTCACTAAGGCCCGTATTTATAATTAGCTCTCAAGAGTGACAGCGAGTTTGAGTTTGTATCAGAAATGTCATTTCAGTACAAACAATCTGTCAAATCCATACTTAATATTGCTCTCAATCTTGATATCGCTTACGGGTCCTATGGGTTATTGGGTCATATGGGTCATATGGGTTATTGAGTCATACGGATCAATAGATCATATGGATCATTGGGTCAATATGGGTCATATGGGTCATTGGGGCAAATGGATCGTATGGGTCATTGGGTCTTATCGGTTATTAAGTCTTACCTTATAAACGTCGATCTCTTCGCAGAACTTATCAAAGACGCTGTACAAGTCCTCCAGCATGGCAATGACCATCATGGGCGTGGCGGTGGCACAGATCGAGGTGAATCCCACGATATCGCTAAATAGCATCGTCACGTTGTCATGGCTCTTTGCCTCTATTTTCTCACCTGGAAAAGAATAACTTTTTAGCGTTGGGTGTTCATTTTCAAGTTAGTTTGATCTTTATTCTACTCTAGAGCAGACCGAGCCCTTGTTAACTTTGAACTGATATCTTGTAGTCTCTCGAATGTGACTGAAAAAAATCAGGTATGCGTTTAGAAACACGATGCAGATATTGATAAACTTTTAATGACAACGCTTTGTATTCATTTTTGGAAAAACAACTAGGATTTAGCTTAACTTTAAAAGATATAGGTTTCGGCTTTGAAATTTGAATAAATTATAAAATTTGTAGATAATGAATACGTTTTTAAATTTTAATAGCAAACTCTACAAGACAATGGTGGTACCACAAAGCTGACAAAAAATGCCAAATTATTTCAAATTCACACTCAACATCGAAACCCAGAATTAAAAATAAACGCAGATGGCCTGAGGGACTATAAACTTTTCACGTTCAAGTTATTGCATACTAAAAAGGGGAGAGGTCCTAACTCTTATGAAACATGAAAAAGCCCTAACAGTCAGAATGATAATAAATGCGTAAAATCTCAGGCTCTAGGCAGACGTACTGCATTTGAAACACAATCCAACTGCTAAAATAGCATTTGATGCAGTTTATATTTTATCAGACGCATTGGTTTTTTAATGGGTTTACTCTTGATTCCAGTCTAGGTTAGGGGTGACAGAGATGGAATCGACGATGGAGCAAACTCATCTAGATAACTATCCTATACAACCTATACTCAAACTTTAAAGTAAGTATTTGGAAACACAGACGCAGATAGTGAGTTTCACTCTTTTGCTGTAAGCATTATGAAAGGTTTTTGGAAGCGCTAGTCCTAATTAGTAGAATACTCGTATCAACCAGCCGGGCCACGCGTTTGTTTTAAAATTCTATATCTCGGTAACTAATAAACATATCGAAATAATTTTTCAGACGTTTTTTTTTATTTTTAACAGGCTATAAATTATGATGAGCAAGAAATCTAGAAGTAAAAATTTTCTGAATTGCAGTCCGTCTATCTAGTCACTTTTTGCAGAAATTGAGAGCAGAGAGAGCAGAAAATAAAGTCAGCGAGCTCATTTTATTAATGAAATTCACATCGGATTACATCTGTTATTCTCTTTCACGACCTTATCACTTTTAATTTACTTAAAACGTTTTTTGTGATAATAAGAAATTGGCCAAGAGCGTGTAGGATGCAAAACTGACTTTGAAAATATGAAATGGTTCTTAAAAATAAGTAAGAAGTCTATTAATTTATTTAATTACACTGCAGGGAGAAGGCCAATAATGTCAATGTCATGTGTTTATTTGCTATCCTGTTCTTATGTCAAATATAAGAAAGTGACAGCGCTACTAAGAATTAGAATTAGTAACTGGACAGCGTGAATCGAGGCCACTTTATAATTATAAGAGGAAAGGAAAAATAATTGGCTTTCCTATAAAAATTGTATTTTTTTTTTCAGTTCCCGAAAGAATTTCCTGGTGATAGTTGTTCAGTTTCGTTGACTGAGCAACTCCTTTCAGTTTTCGGTACGCTGGCCCTTAGGCTCGTATTTATAAAGCCATCTCAAGATTGAGAGCAATATTGAGTGCGGATTTGACAGGTAATTTTGTATTGGAATGACGTTTCTGATACGAATACAAACTCGCTGTCACTCTTGAGAGCTGATTATAAATACGGGCCTTTAGACCATACCCGGGAAGAAAAAAAAAATTAAATATTTGATGCTCTTTATAGTGCTTCCAGTCCAGCATGGAAGTAAATAAGTCAAATTGTAGGTATATATCATATTACCCGGCCTTTCTTTTATTCTATATTTGAACATCTAAAATACGTTCTGAATTAACTTGCAATAATAAAAAGAATTAGTCTGGCTTCTTTGCAAGTCTGGGGTAAGTTACTACCAGAGTTGGTGCCAAAGTAACCGACTTTCAGGAGTTTTATTAGGTAGTACCCATTTCTTAGTAAAATGTTCTACTAATTCGGCGCGAAAGAAATATAGTTTGTATTGTCATGTATACAAATAAATATTTTTTTTAGGTACTTTCCAACGCAGGTCTTATGGGAGTCGTTAAGTTTTTTATTTTGTTTTTCGATACAACATTTATTTTTTTACTATAATAACTATACAAATAAATAAGTAGAAATACAGTAAATAAAAATAAAACCATTCACAAGTTATCGCCATTAATTAAATTTTCTGCTGGTACATAAAATATATTTGATCCATTTTATGTGTCTACAATAAAAATAATGATAATTGATTGATAATTGATTTATAAATGATCCCATAATGAATGTGAATAGTAAATACACAGGGACTAGATATAAATACAAGTATTATGAAAGTTAAGAAGGCAGATCAAGTCTCAATATATTTCTATAATATATTTCTCAATAAGTCAAAATATCAAGAGTCTATTTTCACGATCGAGCGGAGGGAATTATTACACTCATAAAGAAAATAAATACCTTCTTGGAAAATATCTTTCAATAGAATCTTGAGCAAAATCTTCAAAGAACCCAATTGACTTGATACTGATGAGATCAAGGTACTTTACTTAAGATTTCGAATAGAAATATATATCTCATACAGGTTTTTCGTGGGAATCGAAACTATGACCTCCAGATCAGGAGCCTATGGCTTAGACTATTAGACAAAGGAGGTGTTATTAAAGGGTATGTCAAAGCCTTAATAACAGCCTATCATGTTATTGTTTTTCTCTACAATCAGGTATGGTATTATCTTTTGGGGACTTTCTACAAATGAAAAGCAAAAAGAGATAAAGCTATTGGGAGCATCCATAATATTAAGTCTGGTTAACATTGCTACTTTGTTCCGGAAAAAAGTCATTCCATCAAGAATATCCATCAAATCGCGGGCAAAAAGCTAGTTAATGATATATAAATTACCCGCCTAAATTATACTAAAAGCAGCAATGCCTCATCACAGGTGCGGTTCTGTACTTTTATAATTCCATAAACTTTATAACCGGCACAGGGTGTGCGATGTATAATCGTGAACGTTCGCTGGTACATGCGCATTAATTAACTCAACTTTGCTTTGTTTGAACTGCCTCTGTGGCTTAGTGGTGTGAGCCTCGGCCTTTTGACCTTTGGGGTCGTGGTTTCTATTTCCACTGAGGGATAAGATAAAATTAGGGATTGATAAAATTGTACCAATTTATTGCTTTGTAGGTATTTGTAAAGTTTTTGCAAGCTTGCTAAGAAGAATACCCACGCTAATGCTATAATAGTACATTGTTTAACGAGGAGAGAACATGACCGATTCCCACGAGGGTGTAGTTTGAGGCCCGAAGCGCAGCTGAGGGCCTCAATACACACGAGTTGGGAATCGCATTTTCTTCCGAGTTATACATAGTGCTTTATACTACACCTATGAGGAAAATATAATCAAAAATCCTTGTAAGATAAAGAATGATATCACTTACATGAGAAGATAACTTAAGAACATTTGAAGTGTCATCATCCATGCGAACAGAACACAAACGAAACAAAACACATATTAATACAGTTACACATTACATCGAAAACACTAAACACTTAAATTACATTAAATAAGTCATATAAATCAAAGAACGAAAAAGAATTCGCGCGGACATGTTGATTTTGCCATATTTTTTACTTAAAAATATAAAAGAGACAAATGAAGCAAAGCACATACTGCCAAAAAATGTAAGTGGCCAGTATCATTTTGTGGGCTTCGACATACAAACTGTTTTTTGGCATTCGCCTGTTTCTAGTTTTGAATTATGAATTTAAAAAAAAAATAGGAGGGGAGAAAATACTTTCTCCCCTAGGGGAGAAAGTAAATCCCATATATTTTTGCCGCCCGCATATTCGTTCGCTTGGATTTACGTACTTTCTTTCCTTTTTTTAAGTAAGAACTAATATACTTTCCGAATAGGTGTAGTATAAAGAGGATTTTCTATGTTTACTTGATAAAGTAAAACACTATACTAAGCCAAACCTCTAGTTTTACCGTAGGAACATATTTCATTATCATTATCATGTCCTACGGAAATGATGAGAAAAACTAATAAATTTGATGTTTGACAGCATAAAAACATAATTCAATAGAATGCAATAATATTTACGTTTCTAACAAACTAATTTAATAAGTTTCAATATAATTTATATATTTGTTGCTGTATTTTCATTCATAAGCAATTATTTGCCTGATAAAATTTCTATTCTTAGAAGTAAAATTTTATATAACATCATTAGAGATTTACCAAGAATTTTCGGCTTATTAATCTCAAAAGAATAACTCAGTGAGTAACTTTAATAACCTTTACAGTTGAGTAAATCATATTAAGAGAGAGATGAAAATCAAAATAATGATAAAAGGCTTTTTGAGAACAAATTTGTCCAATAAACTTATTTTTATTTATAATCCAAATAAAAATTAATTTACTTTCTATTAAAATAATAAAAATGAAAGTTTTGAAAATAAATGGTTAATATTTACAGGGACTAAATGAGTGTAGTGAAAAAAAATTAAATTAAAGAATGAGGACTTTGACACGTAACGTTCAGACCGCGGTGTACCACCAGTGGCGCACGGCCTACTCTCCAGTAGGACGAAGTGTACCACCGGTGGCCACGCACTCTACATATTTGACAATACCCTTAATTCCTTGTCAGTTGGGTAAAAAATTGCCGTCTGTTGCGATTTGACGGCCCCGGGCGCTTTTTTTTTTCTTTTATCCAGGTGGGGCTTTCTTTTTTTGTTCAGGCTATACTTATGAGTTGCCGAACGCTAAAATTTTTATTTGACATTAAATAATTAACTGAGTATCGGTCGGACTAGGTATAGCGAAATTGGTGAAATGAGTAATTAGCTTTCTGTCGTGTACTAATTTTAAGTATTATTATATTATTAGCTGTTGATTTTCCTTGAAATACAAAATAAAATAGCGGACGCCATGAATGCCAAGCCGCAATGGTGATGAAACCATATTGAGCGCACAAATGAATACCCATAAAGCCGATACACGATATCGCTTACAAAATACCGTTCCAATATACGCTGGAAATTGCTGGCACTAAAAAAAAATTACAAAACGAACAATGGACAGAAAACGAAGTTGGTAGGTGTCACATAAACTCGAGAGCCGAAACGTTGTAACATGCAAATTGGATTAGTCTTGTGAACCGGCAGCATACTGTATAGGGTTGCTACAAATAATGCAACAAACATACTATCATACATACATACTATCACGCCTGTATCCCTAATTGGGAGATCGTCAACGACCCAAACATAGGTCGTTCTGCCACGTCTGAAAAGTTTTAAGAAAGATCTGTATATTGCTGTAAATTACAATATATTAGCTGGTTTTTACAGCATGGCTGGGAGGAGATGCAGCTGGCACATTCTGTTTTTCTATCGCTCCCAGTCCAGCAAGGAAACATGCTCCTACACTGGTGTTGATTCAGGCAAACACATGTTTTTTTACAATATTTAAAATAAGCCATGTATGTCCCTTTCTCAAAATTGACACAATGACATGAATTAACAACTCTGTGTCAAGTATTTTTAACCTTATATAAAACAACTTTATCTTTTTTTACTGGCTGCAACCCCTAACTCTATCATAACATACAGTCCACTTTCCGGAATAAAAAAGTGTACGGATTGGGTAACACACGGTGTGAAACTGATTGTTTACAATTTACAATACTAAAATAGTAGGTTATGAAACTGCTGAAAAGTGGATGGATGATTATTTAATACCTGAGCTGTTGGCAAAGAGGAAAAAAATATTTGGAACTAAGTTTGAACAGATTCGAAACTATTTACCTAGTATATTTTTTCAGTCTGTAAATCATTACATCATACGGGGTGAAAGAGACAGCTTCCCGAAAACAGATAGAGGTTGCTCAGTCAACGAAACTAAACAGCTTTCATAGAGAAATTCTTACAGGAAAAAAAGGATAGGTACATAATATTTTTCAGCGAAACTAAATAATATTTTAACTACCCCATATTAGTTGTCTTTAGGATTGGTTATTTTGTATGGGAAGTATTTTTTAGGCACCTTCTTCTTCTTAGCGAGTGGATTTTCGAGTCGAACAACGACCCGATAAACCCTGATGTCAGAGTTTTCAAACCGCCTAGTATCACAGCTATAGGCCTCTGACATGGTTTCAGTATCGACCACTATCAAAGACAGCGACCGGGACCGACGGCTTAACGTGCCCTCCGAAGCACGGAATCTTTTTTCTTTTCGGACAATCAGGTGATTCAGCCTGCAATGTCCTAACCAAACTGGGGAAAACCTCACAAAGTGATAAATTGACAAATATCAACTTTGTGTCCCCCCCCTGGGAATCGAACCCAGGACCTCCGGATCGTAAGCCCACAGCTTAGACCACTAGACCACAGAGGCAGTTTAGGCACCTGAAGAATTTGAATTTCTTTGTGAAAAGTGGTTCTCTTCACCCTCATTTACACCCTGTATAATATTTTCTCTACTAGATTCTCGTTCGCTACATTGCTTGAATTGAGACTAAGCGGGCAGTTACGTTGATTCGTACTGATCCTTTAACGTCATTACGTGCAAGCGCCTTAGTGATATTGCTTGTAGATATTACTCACAGAGCTTTCGTACCTATTGCCGTTTAATAACTGCCTCCGTGGTCTAGTGGTTAAATACAAATATTTGAGATGTTCACAGTAACTTAAACTCTTAAGGCTAATAGTCGCCATTATTTTTATAATAATAATAAAACATGCGAGATCGCAAATGTTCCAAGTATCCCTATAGGATCCCTACTACACAATATAAAGAATGTTTAGTTTCACCCTCCAAAGGCGCATTTTCTTCGTGTCAGTACCTATAAATGTTTTATTTTACATTTATAATCTTTTAGGTATACCCACCTGATCGTTTAAGATGCCAAGTAGAGCTTGGTGTGGCGAAGACGGTTTTGCGTTACATTGCCAACTCTACAGTTCAAATATGACTCGACAATGCTCCCGATTCTGGCGGCATTATTCCTTAAGTAGTATTTCTAACTGATTTTTAAAATAAAGGTAAACAAAATGTCATGTCTTTTAATCGAAGATATTGTTTCTAAAATAAGTTTTAGCTATTAGATTATATGACAACATAATGAAATAGTAGTTTTAGTAATTTAATTAATTTCCCAACACGTATCATTTATTTTTGAAATGTGTTTTTGAATAAAAAGACATAAAACTTTGTTTTCCTTTATTCTAAAACTCAGTTGGAAAAACTATAACTACTTTAATACTATACTTAACTACTTTTAAGATAGCGCTGTCACTAACCTTTGACATAATGAAAATATAGCAAATAAACACATGAAATCGACATTCCTAATTTGACGTAAGATTGCTTATATGGCGTAAGATAAGAGAGCATGCTGAATGCTTACTTTTTAAAATTCCTTATTTTAAGCATCAAATGACAGCAATGAAACGCAAAATGCTTCAATCGGGTTACACTTCAACGCAGCCTGCCAGCATCTTTAACGTCATTACCGACACGGCTTAAGGATAATATACTTTGAGAAGTACGTTTTTTTGTTCTCGTTTCTATGGGCTACCATTTTGAGTGTAAATTTGGAGCTTCTTATAAGATTATCGATTAAGTTCTTCCTTTCTTTTCACGGAATTAATTATAAAGGATTATTGCGGAAAAGAACCTTGCTTGCTATTGGAAGAAAAGACTATTTTTCATTCATCATCATCATGAGAATTCCCTGCATCCTGTTTTTAAATGCATAATTTTTTTATTTTACTTAACTAAGTTAATTCGTGATTACTCTGGACTTGAGCCAAAAGCGAACCCATAAAAAAAAGTATTACATCTATAGATTATATTATATGAACAACATCTTCATCTACGCCAAGTTTCATAAAGATAAAAACTTTGTGTTGAAAAAACTAGTATGAATGGTTTTTTTAATCCATCAGTAGTTTAGAATATAGTAACTCAAGAAACTGTACTTAAATCTATAGCATGTTAAAGTATAAACTTTGAAAGTATGGTCATTAGCATCTTGGTCATTTTAGCACTTTGGTCATTTTGACACTGGTCATTTTAGTACCTTGGTCATTTTGTCATACTTCCATGCTGGACTGGGAGTGATAGAAAAACATACAATGTGCCAGCTGCATCTCCTCCCAGGCATGCTGTAAAAATCAGCTAAGAGAATTGAGGGTTTCAGTGTATTGCAATTTAGGCGATGGGCTGACGACCCGTCACTATAGCAATATACCTACATAATCATCATCTGTATTGACCATCAAAACTTGTCAGACGTGGCGGAGCGACCTATGTTTAGGTCGTTTTCGCTCTGCCTACCCCATTATGGATAAAGGTGTGATTTTATGTATGTATGTCATTTTAACACTGGTCATTTCACTCCAGAAAGAAAAAATAAAAAAAAAGTATGTAACTTACCCAACCAAAGTCTTTTAGCTATATGAGGCGGGAATATCAGGTGCAGTAGACTGACGTTCTTCTCTCTCTCTTTATCTACTGCTTTGCTGGCCTCTTCTATTGAGTTCTTCAGTTTATCCATTCGTCTTCGGAGACCATCCTGTAAGGAATATTCAAATGTACTTCCAACTACTTATTTATGATATTTACATCGAATATGACTCTTATGGTGCGTCCTCACCAAGAGCATTCGTTCTCGAGCATAGGCTCTCTATGTAATAATAATAAGCATTTTATGGAGTCTTAAGTAACCTATGCGCGCGCATGTTGCTCGCGTTTACGTAAGTTAGAAGTTAGGTCAATTCGTTCTTTATGGCTGAGATATTCCTTCTTCAAATTGAAAATGAATAAAATTTCAACGTTGCATAATAAAATATTTGATGTACTTATTTATTATTGAAATAAGACTTGAAATAAAAATGCTATTGAAGGGTTTTGCGTTTAGTTTATCAGCCTATGTAGGTTTATGTACGTTTGTTTCTCCGTGGCACTCTAGAGATCAAACGCGTGGGATAATTTTACTTCAAACGATTAACCTTGTGAATGTCAATAAAGACATATTTACATAACAGAAGTAATGAAATGAAAATATACAAAATAGTTATTGAACAGATTATTATTTTATCTTATTACTTTTAGATTAATATCAAAAATTAAAAAGTCTAAAATTTAAAAGCTCATTACTACGCAGGTGGGTTTTTTAATATTTTGAAGAACTTGATGAGTTTCACAAGATTGGAGTCAAAATTCGAAAGCATTATTTCATGATTTAGATGTCTGACTTCATAGAAGTATTTCAGAACACGTTCCTCAAAGAAACATTCGAATCAACTTAATGCTTCGGTAAGCTTGTGCCGGTAGACTTAAGCCAGCTTTCAGCCACCAAAACCCTCAAGTCTGAAGCACTAAAGTTCGCTATCAAAGCTTTGTAGGAGTTCCTAAGGACGATTTAAATGCTTCCGAGTACGCCATTATTTAGGGGACTTCATTTTATTAAGGGGCATAATTATATACCATCTTAAATGCCTTCTTATAATTGAGAAATAAAAAATGTTAAAAGAACTAATTTGAAAAGGTTTTGGTCTGATGAGTTATTTAAAATACGATTTCCTTCACAAGAAAAAAAATTGAAAAATTTGATGACACTATGCTTTAAAGGCATGCTAAAACGTTGGATAAACCTTTTGCTTTTATTTTGGTACGAACAAAAACGAAATGCTGAGTTGTTTTAAAAACCATGCCATATTTCATCATCTAGTTTTACTAGAAGTAATATTATAAAGAAAAAAGATTTGTAATTTTGTATGTTTGTAGCGAATAAACTCATAACTACTTAATCGACTTCAAAAATTCTTTTATCGTTAGAAATTAACGTTAACCTTGAGTAACTTAGCTACTTTTTACCGCGGAAAAATATCCAAATCCCACGGAAGATTTATTCAGACGTGGATGAAAATGCGGCGCAAAAAGCTAGTATAAAATAAATTCAGTGAAGAAAAAGAACTTTTAGATAACTTTGTAATAAAGGCTATATTACATTTATGTTACACTGTTTTCATTACATCCTGATGGAGTGAAGGTGGTGTAGGTAAGTCATTTTAAGCTCGTAGCTGAAAAGGCTTTCGTTTTAATGTAAAATATGCAAGGAAAGAAAAACAATCTCTCCAAGGGTTTGGCTAATGTTTCCGGTTATCAAACAATATTATTTATTTATTTACTTAACTTAAAATTATACGGGAAAATTATCGCTGTATTTCAGGGTTTATTTATCTTATAAATTAAAATAAACTGCAGAACCATGATTTTCAAATAGCGGTGGTAAGGTTTATAAAACATTTGATATTTACACACACATTGCTACCCAAAAAATTAGTTTTAGTCTGGGCTGTATCTCGCGTATACCTAACCCAGGTATCTTGCCTTACCACATACTATTTGTAAAACACTTAAAAATTATTTTGCCTACTTAGGTATTATTTTAATGACGACTTACTAACAAGACAATTTTTTCAAGTTTATAATAATGTTTATACGATATCAGTGATCGTTTTATCATTTTATACTTACTTGAGCCCTAGCCTGTTCCCCAACTAGGATCACATCCCTGGTGGCATCATGAAGAGGAATGTCCGATATGAAGAGCCCTCGCCCGGTCAGCTTCTCCAGGCCATCCAAGAATGGGGACCCCACGAACAAGAGGGATTCCGACTCCGGACAGTACACCATTTGTCCCTTGATCTCCAAACCCTATTGACAAAAATAGATTATGGATTTTTGGCTTGAAACCAATATAATTCGTTACCTTCAATCTTTTGCATTCATCCGCATTTTTTTATTCAGAGTAGGTTATTTTGACCGCGATTAAATCCATATGAAACACCCCCAAAGCCAAGGCACGCCATGTACATCTTGTTTTGTATATTTCTCTGTCATACGTAAGTAATTAAAAAAAAAGTACTTATTAAAATTCAGTTGATATTAAATAGAAAAGTGCCTAAATTAAAACGATCTGTAAACATCCAATGGTCATAACACAGGCTTCGTTTGAATGCTTAGCATGATCATTGCTTGTATTTTTGAAAACAAATGTAGCGTTATTTTAAATTAAGTCCTGTACATAAGTATTGCAACTAGAAATGTAAATTAATTTTTGACCTAATAAATTATTCTTATTCTTAATTATGTTTATTAGTCAGCTGTACCTACAAAAGTATCATGTTGATAATACATAAATATTTATTTGATTACACATGACATGCCATTTGAATAGCAAATAAATACCAACAGTATATGTGGAATTCTAATAAATACAACTCCAAATATAATACTTTACTTTTGTGATGGAAATTATTATAAATGTATGATAGCTACTTATTTCTAAACCCACTGAAATCCAATAAATATACACAGTAAAGGAAAAGTTACCACATTTCCTCAAACATATGATGTGAGTAAATATTCCTGAAGGAAATTCGTATTTTCGGGATAGGTATGTTATCAAACTACTCTGTCCAATAAAATAGGTCAAAATTTTATTATAAAAAAAAATTACCTTGTACAATAATAATTTGACAGTCTGCAGATGATTTGCGATGATAAATCAAAATTAAAAATAAAACACTATCGTTATTGTTCAGTATCTCGACGACATAATTATTATAGTTTAAAGTCTTAATCACGATAGTTACACTCTGTAGTATCTTAATATCAACTTCAAAACAAAGAAAAATCTACCTTTGTTTGCTCTACAAAGTTGAAAGATAAAGTTCCAACAAGATAGTTAAACAAAGTATTCCAAGAGAACAATCTTCCTCATAAACTAGTTTTAAAAGTCTAGAGCTTCTAGCAATTATCTATATCTTTCTCTGATACGACTCAAACAGACCGTATTCATTTTTTTAAAGCTCTATTCACTCAGGTGCTTAGTCACGAGTCAGAAAAAAAAGATGCTATAAAAATGCATACAAAAATAACGTAAACGTATGAAATGCACATCATTTGCGACAAGAAACCACAGAGAGAAGCTCTTTTATGAGCGTGGCGAGTTTGAAACTAAACTTATTATGTTAAACTATTATGTTACCGCACGCGAATACTAATCATAACGACTCATCTCATGATTGATAATGTATTTCACTTATTGGGCGACAATACCACCAACTTATTAAACTGCTGGCACAAAATCCGAAAAAGAAATATTCGCGCTAACTGAAGAATTTGGATCAAAGTACATTTTCCCTTCACTTTAACTGTGCATCAGTGTGAATAGAACTTTAGCCCGAAACATGCTTCCTTTTACGTTCATACTTTGCTTCGATTCTGGTAAGGTATTAGACAGACGAACTGCAATCTAACTACAATACGACTGCCAAATTGCAATTCAGATACAGTTCGAATGCAGTTAGCGCGATTGCAATGGGGTGGGATAGGATCAACCTCATAATGGCCTACCTCAGGCAACGGCAACAAACGGTTGCCTATGAATATGGCCGGCTGAACGATCCCAATAAAGCGGTGGTAGGCTCCGCGCAGGGCCGCCTGGCTCTCGACCAGCGGCAGCAGTGTTTCGTCGTTGTGTGAAAGTTCCTGTGCCTTGGCAGGCATCTTCTGGGTGAGCTCGCTGCTTCGTCGACTCTGTCACTGTCATCACTGACCTAGTGTCTAGAGTCGGGAGCAAACCCATTTTAAATAAAATTAAAAACCGCATTTGACCAACATTTTGCAGTCAAAAAGCAGTCTGTCTATCCAGAGTCTAAGTCTTAAACTTTATGCTAAGACCCTGCATTTCGAACTTTCCCGAAAGACGAATGACGGTGCAAAGTTCTACAGCTTTACAGTCGGTTGCCCTTACCATCCGCTATTTGCAGTCAGGGTAAATTTATCCCGCGGCAAATACGGGGGTGAAATGTTCGTAAAAACTTTTAAAAGATAAAGATGAAGGTATCCTTTTCGGGTTAGTAGTGATTACTTTACGCTTCCGTATCTGTGTCAGGGCTAGAACCCGCTAAATGGGGCAGTTAATGGTTAGAGTTTCTGGAATTTACTCATGGAAGAAAAAATTTGAGAACTAAAATTTTCTTTAGATGATACCATGCAAACTTTGCTAATAATAATGATAATTGCATTGTGAAATGTCGTATAATCTTAGAGAAAATGTGTATGGTCTGTACGTTCCTAACTTGTGCATGACATACAAGGTACATACATGGTACTTGAGCGATGAAGCAAAAAAGAAGTCAGAGAAGAAAATCGTTTCCTTTTGCCGTTTACTACTGAAGTTCTGTTACGTTCACGACAGATTTTATGACATTCTCATTTTTTTTACGGCACCAAACTGATTGAGGAAATTCAATCAGTACGAATTTTTTTTTTTTCAAAAGGCAGACTAAACTTTATTTATCAAAAAAAAAAAGTTTCTTTGTTTTATCAAGAAACATTTTGTTTTTTTTTGCAAGGAATAAAGAAACTCGTAACATTATAATGTCGGCACCAGGTTTTTTATAATCTCCAACGACGTGAAAACGGCCTCATAACCGCAAAAGGCCTCAGGCATTCAAAACAAGCGCGATACAAGTGCGGTGGCTACAAGGAACAGTTTTAACTTTTCACCAAAGCATTGTACCAGAATAATGGTATCAGTGATGACAATAACGAGAAATCACATGCACATTATTCTTTGTGCAATTTTGTATGGTAGATCTTTGTTAAGAACAATTTTAACACCTATTTAACTGTTACCTATTAATAACTTGAAATGGGAACCAATATATTTTTAACCAAATAGGGTAATTCCGGGATATACGCCCCAGCGGGATATGCGCCTCAGTGCAGTTGTGTGAAATGTAAAACACACACACAAAAAATTGCTTTATTATACAATTGCGCTCCTCACCCCCTTCAGTCTGCCACAAAGCGTTGGCGCGTGCGGATGTGCGTAGGACTGTTTTAGGCGGCGACGTGTCACACAGTCGGAATTTTATTTTATGGACGAATTTTGGCCTTCTATAACTTTGGATTTGACAGATAAGTTTATTTCTTTATTATGTCTAAAGGAGGAGAAGGGTATGTAGATTGTTAATACGTTTAATTTTTTAATAAAATATTAGAATTTATATTTTTTTTTGATAAGGGCAAATTTCCCTGTAAAAAGGATATGTGCCCCGATGTGTTTTGGGATAATTGGCCCTAAGGGCACATATCCCTTGCTTGGCTTTAATGTATGTCTAATGTTTTAGATTGGAAATGCCTCGGAAATATATACTATGCTCCCGGACCAACGCCGCTGGATACCCCGTCCGCCAGCGAACGCGGCGAACGCGGTCAACCGGTCGAGGAAAACCTCCCGGACGCATCCGACTCGCTGCCCCCTGTGAAACCCGACGGGTGCAGTCAGTTCCGTGAGCACGGCTCCCGGACCGCCGCAGGCTACCTTGTCTGCCAGCAAGTTCGGCGAGAGCTTTTCGACCGGAAGAGGAAGGCCTCCCGGTCTGACGCATCCGTTTTGTTATCCCACTCTAGCTCGGCGGGTTCAATCTGTTTGGCTCGACCTTGGCAAGCTCAAGCCAAGCTAAGGTCGAGCCAATCCAAGCCAAGGTCGAGCCAAGCCAAGCCAAGATCGAGCCAAGCCAAACCGAGCCAAGCCAAGCCTAGCCTAGATCAGGTCAAGTTTGAACCAAGCCAAGCCAAGGTCGAGCCAAGCCAAGCCAAAGGTCGAGCCAAGCCAAGCGAAGGTCGATCCAAGCCAGGCCAAGGTCGAGTTAAGCCAAGTCAAGGTCGAGCCAAGCCGAGCCAAGCCAAGCCAAGGACGAGCCAAGCCAAGCCAAGGTCGAGTCAAGCCAAGTCAAGGTCCAGCCAAGCCAAGTCAAGGTCGAGCTAAGCTAAGCCAAGCCAAGTTCGAGCCAAGCCGAGCCAAGCCAAGCCAAGGTCGAGCCAAGCCAAACCAAGGTCGAGCCGAGCCAAGCCAAGGTCGAGCCAAGCCAAGCCAAGATAGAGCCGAGCCAAGCGAATCCAAGGTCGAGCCGAGCCAAGCCAAGCCAAGGTTGACCCAAGCCAAGTCAAGGTCGAGCTAAGCTAAGCCAAGGTCGAGCCAAGCCGAGTCAAGGTTGAGCCAAGGCAAGGCAAGGGCACATATCCTCTCCAAGGGCATATATCCCGTCCACAAAAATTGCTCTGGGGCATATATACGGCATGTGAGGCATATATCCCGGACTGCAGCTTTATTTTTAATTGAGAATATACGGTTCAGTAATAGGATTCTTATCAAAAAGACATACAAAATCAATAAACAAAGTTCCAAAGTTTGTATATTTACTAATATCATATGCTGATTATTTGTAAACAAATAGATATGATCAAATAAAAATTTGTTGGGCATATATCCCGGAATTACCCTATTTACAAATTATAATGTTTCTGATATCTGACAAGTAAATTCGTAGAATCCCTGCTGGCGATTCTAGGATGAAAAAAAACTGTTTTAATACTATATGTCCAAATAAAACACAATATTTATTTCTTCGTACAATCTCCGGACCGGATATTGAATACGTTTTTGAAAAAAAAACAAAGATAAATGGAACAGTGATCCCTGGTTTTTATACAGGGTATAAAAATGTACTGCGTTCCTTTAAACCACATGTTCTACCATGGAGTTATATAATATACTACGTAGAAGTTCTACTAACGCTTAAAACATTAAAGGATCGCAGTGATATTTTAGACATTTTTTTTAGGTTGAAAAAGAAACTGTTTTTGCAGATTATTTTTAGGACTCATATTATTTGTCTTGGAAGTGTCGTTTATGGTATTGAAAAACTCAAACAAGCATAGAAAATTCTTATTTTTCTTTTAACAGCCATTTTTTTTTGTCCGAATAGCAGGTATACCAGTTCCAGCAAAGCAACGAGTATCTCTAGCAATGTGTCTTTATTCAAAGAAAATTCAGACCATTCCAAACACATAAAATGGACTACAAACACACAATGGATCTCTTTGTGGAAAAAGACTTCGGCGGAAGCCACGTCTTTTTCGCATGCGCGAATTTTCTTGCGTCAAAACTGGCGGCGCGTCTTGCGAAAAAAACAAACGTATGGGAATGTATGGGAGAGGCCACGTCTTTCGGAGAGAGGCCACGTGTTTCGGCGACCGGCGGTGAAAATTGCGAATGTCAAAAAAATCGCCCGTGCGTCTGCCAAACATCTGCCAAATCAGTACGGTTTTAGGGCTGCCACTTGTATAATTTTAGTTTTTTTTTATCTCGTCACGGAAAACGGACGATTTTTTACTAACTTAATAATAGTTAGTAGATATGTTACGCACAATCCCCGAAATCGCTCATTTCGGCCATTGAGCGTTCTAAAACGATCATTGATGATCATTCCGCGGACTGGCAAACACGAAACAGCCAATTGCCGAATTCGGGGTTTGGCAGGTATGTAAAACGACCAATCCGCGGAGTGGTATTGACAAAATGCCAGACCCCGAACTACATTAAAAAAAAAACGATGTCATGGGACGTCGGGTCAACATGGGTCATGTCTGCAGGGATGAGTTGTCAGTGCAGGGATGAGTTGTCAGTGTGGGATGAGTTGTCAGTGCATGGATGAGTTGTCAGTGCGGGATGAGTTGTCAGTGGGGGACGAGTTGTCAGTGTAGGATGAGTTGTTAGTGCGGGGATAAGTTGTCAGTGTCAGACAATGATGCGCTGACAATTTATCCCGCACCGACAACTTATCGCGCTCTGACAACTCATCCCCGCCCAGACAACTCATCCCACACTGACAACTCACCCCGCACTGACAACTCACCCCGCACCGCACTGATAACTCTTCCCCGCACTGACAACTCATCTCCGCCGACACGATCCATGTTGACCCGACGACCCATGACAGCGTTTTTTTTATTTAGTTCGGTATCTGGCATTTCTTCTATGCCATTTCGCGGTGTGGTTGAATCAAAAACTGCTCACTTCGCGGGCTGGCATTTCATCAGTACCACTCCGCGGATTGGTCGTTTTACATACCTGCCAAACCCCGAATTCAGCAATTGGCTTTTACGTGTTTGCCAGTCCGCGAATGGTTGCTTCAAAACGTCTGTTGTAAGATTTTTCTCTATAGAGCAATGGCAGCAATTCGTGGTTAAATAATAAGTCTAAACCTGTCACTTTCTATCATGAGGGAAGAGTACGGGATGGCAATAATTCTAGTTGAGATCTTAATCTCATTTGATACCCCTGCCCATTGTCTGTATCAGGTTTTTTGTTTACTTTTATTAGGATGTTATTTGTGTGCAATAATAAATGATTAAATATATATATTTTTAATCCGACTTTTGCACCGTGATACTCAGAATAAAACCTCCTTGTACTGGGTAGTTCTCCTGATTGACGGAAATTTCTATCAATGTTCCGCGATAAAAACATTAGAATAGTTTTACAGCTACAAGCTTTTTAATGTGAATAGTAGGTATATAGCTTTTTGGATGTGGGTCACTTAGTATATTTTTTTTAAATTTTAAGTTTTTATGTAATAAATAGTTAAAAATTTCCGTCATATAATTTCAGTTGGAGAACTACTACGCTGTGATGATTGCAAAAAATTTTCACCTGGCAGCCCTAACATGTTTTGACCATGAGTCCGTGCCAAATAACTTTGCGCGTGAAGAAAAATGGAACTAATTTTTCCAGTCTCCAAAGTGTCATGTTGTAAAGACACTAGCGCCATACATAACCGCAAAGTTATCTGGCACGGACATGGACAATATGTTAACAGGACTGAGCTCCGGCAACAAGAAAAATGTGCCGTACGAGATAGCTAGATGTGAACTCTCTGTCCCTTTTGAATAAAGGAGACCGTTCCAAAAGTTCCAAAACCGTATACCGGGGTAATATCCTATGGTGCACTGCACTTATTACTGTAATTCTGCTAGCAGTGGACCACCAATCAGACGTCAGCAAAACAGCAGTAACAAAAAATTTTATTTGAAGATTTTCGCGCTTTGCACACATTATAACTCAAACACATACGTGCTTTGATACCCCTGTTAAACAGTTATAATGGCCCCGATTCGTAACCATCCCGACTTAACTAAATCTCAACTAAAATTATCGCCATCCGGTTCTGTTCTCTCATGGTAGAAAATGACAGGTATGGACTTATATTAGTTAAGTCGCGTATTTTGCAACCATGAATTGCTACCAATGTTGAACTTGAGTTATCGCCTAAATTAAAAAATAATACTGAAACTCTCGAATTCCTTAGCTGGTTTTTAAAGTATATACCTACCCGGGAGGAGATGCGGCTGGCACATTCAATGTTTGTTTGTTTGTTTGTTTAAAACCGTATACTGGGGTAATATCGTAAGATGCACTGCACTTATTATCGTTATTAGGTAATTAAAATTTATTTTTCTGGTATATTTCAAATTCTGCTAGCGGTGTGTTATTGCATGCAAGTCCGTTTTCTTGATTGACATTTAAGTCCAAAAATAAACGAATTTTAATTTGATGCTGCTCAAGCTTATTTAAAAGCTCATCTGCGGCGATATATAGCGGGAGTCGGCGATATCTAAAATAGGAAAGAGTAAAGTTTAAGAAAGAGATAGTAGGAAGATTGATAATCAAAAATGTTGACTAAACAATATTTTGTTTTATTTGTTACTGAGCCTTAGCCATACGGTTACGGAACAGTCTCCCCTAGTTGCTTTTATTTATTTTTATGTACGATATTAGCTTTTAATTATGTTTTTTACTTATGAAATGAACGATTACAAAGGGACAAAGAAATCACGTATCTCGTTCGATACGAGTTCTATCTCACTCGACTCGTTTTTTATATGATAGCTCTGGCAGACCATATTCAATATTAAATACAAGTTCATAGGGCGCTACCTACAACCTATGAACTTGTATTAGAATGTCAATTTTTTATACCTAGTGCTCAGTCCTGTTATTAGCAATAAGTCCATGGTTTTGACATGGCATATATTAGACATATATTGACATTACGTGACATGTTTACATAAATTCGCGCATTTGGTCGCGGCTTCTTAGTACAGGAGTCAACCTAGCGATAAATGATGACCATCGAAACAGATGAAACGTATGCATGGAGTGTGGCAAACCTCAATGAAAACTTATCAAACGTCTACCAATCGAGATATAATCGAAATAAAAAAGTATATAGTTCGTAAATAATATCTCCTTCATTTTGTATGTGTTCCAATTATGTACATCAAAAAGTTAAATTGGTAATCTACTGGATTACAAACAATAAATAGGTATTGTTTTGCTATACAGGCATCATTAATTCAAAATGGTATCATTTATTTAATATTATCAAAACTTTAGACAAGTGTATCGGCATCATGCTCTTGGTCTATATTGGTCATGGCCTGTCAATTTAGACGCCGCCGCAGAAACAGACGCCAAAACAGACGCAAAAGTTGCCGCAGAATCAGACGCGCAAAGACGTGGCTTCCCTGTTACGCACGCACTGGAAGCTAATGGGGCAAAAAAGGGTAAGTGATTTTTTACAACGTACCCACATATCATCACACCTAATTATCCCTTACGTGGTAGTCTGAGCGTCAACGGCTTACTAAAACCACAGAAGAGTAAATGGAGCTAGCGCTCCCCGATAGAAGGGCGATGTGAGCTTTTGACGCGTGCCACTGTTAGGTACTCAGTACCTATATCCGTCAAGCGCTTGAAATCTTACGTCAGTTTTGCCCAATTCCTTCTCAATGCGCCGCTTAGTAATATTTTTCGAAAAAAATCCACATTGTACAATAATTACTTGTCTGAAAAATTATAAAACAAGTACCTTGAAAAAAGACAGAATTTTCTGCCATCGGATAGTCACAAACACTACTTTTTTCAAGAAATTGTTGGTTTAAACGCAAAATGATTTTGATATATCACTAGTGTTGTTCAATGATCAATCAATTGAATTTATCGATATCGATGTTCGTTTACCGGGAAGTCTTACATTCATTTAGCGGGAAGTGTACTAATAAGTGTACTACTAATTCCTAAAAAAACAACGATCATTCTTATTGCTAACATTTGTCTGCGACTTCCTGATATGTATAAGACTTTGGCCTGGACTAAGTACCTATACAATACTATTTTTCTCAAACATGCACGTAAGAAAAAACAATACGCGAAGTGCCATATTGACGGATACCAACCCAATAATACCAACTTATCAACAAAATAAGGAAATAATGATTCAAAAACACAGAAAAAATGGAATTTCATACAACATTATTTCCTTATTTTGTTGTTAATTTGGTATTTATTTTTTTTTATAGATTTCCATGTGGTCTTTTGTATGGACCATCCACTAGGGCCAAGTACTAGGCTGTACCGTCGCTCACCTTTGCCTTAACAAAAGCGGCAAAACAAAATAAAAATTACTGGTGGAAAATTGCGAAAAACAATGCCATCAAACTGAAGTTTTATTTCAATGTTCTTCTTTTTATGCAGCCATTATGTGTCCCACTATAATGCTCTTAGATTAGTTAATACGAGTACATTACTTACTGCTACAGTATTATCGAATCGGCCTCTAGTATCAGTAGTTCGGTTGCAATTGCAAGTCCGGTTGTCCGAACTAGTGAAACGTTTTAGTGTAAAAATTGCTGATCAAATTTTAAGAGTTGAACGTACCCATGAAACTGAACAACTTTCCTAAGTGCATCTACACCTTTTCGTCTCTTTCGCTCACTGGCAGGCTGGGATTTTTGCACTCTTTCACTCCTGACACAAAATAATATAGTACACTTATATAAGGTCTTTTTAAATTAAGTACAAATATTTTAAGGGTGGATTTCTGTCATCAACCTGAACAACTTTGCCCAAGGAACATAGGTCGAAATATTAAAAAAAAAAATGGCCCTCCCATACAAATTGACTCCGGCCGCTGACACCACCAAAATAAATAGGAACTTGTCTTTACTATTATAACTGTCAGCTGCGTGCCACTCATCATCATATGTTGTTATCAGTCTAATACTTTAACACTATCTATACAGAAATAAAATTATCATCTAAAATAATTTTAAACACCCAAAAAACATACCTCTAATCAAATCCTTGTTAACTTTTGTGTTCGTAAAACGAACGACTTTTATCGATAACTTACAGAATTTTACCACATCCCTGGTCTGGGTTGCCAATCAAATTTGTAAATTGATAAGGGTAAGCTCGCACTGCGATATTTTATCGCGCGAAAAAAATCGCCAAAATATGTGATGTATAGAGTTGTATGAAGGTGCACGCACTTACGGAAATAGTATATTTCATTACAAGTTCGGGAACGTTGTCATTGCAAAGAGTTCCGACAAATGTCTACCCGAGCCGAAGGCGAGGGTTGACAGTCGGAACAAGTTGCAATGACGGTTCCGCACGTGTACTGAACAACTATTTTTAATACAGTTGCGAAAAAATGAAGCAATTTAATAAAATAACAAAAACACATAACAACCGTAAAAGAATTTAAGTAGAGATTTTTTTTTGTTTTCTTTACCCATTCTGGGTAGGCAAAGAGAACTATGCCCATATTGCCTATACAGCCAAGTATTCAATACATTTTTTTTTAGTAAAAACTTCTTGGTTGGTTTTTTTCTTTTTAATAGACATTATTTTGACAGTTGGGAAAGAAAAAGCACTAGTTCGGTAATGGTAAAGAAAAAGCACGAGTGTGTAATAGTCCTCATCCCGAACGCTATAAGTCCCTGCAATACGCGACTTTTTGAGCAACTGTATTAAAAATATATTTGCGCGAGATTCCAAATACAATTTACAATTTATACTTCTTTAGGCGCGTTATGAAAAATTGGTGAGAGTGAAATTTTACGAGTAAAAAATGACAAATGTCAAAAGTCAAAAATGTCAAATGTCAAACGTAAAAATGTCAAATGTCAAAAAAATTTCAATGCCAAATGTCAAAAAATTACAAAAGTCAAAACTGTCAAATGTCTAAGAGTAAACACGCAAGGCGTTTTTGCCTGCGGGAAAAAGCCGCTGGCGCGGAAATATTCGCGCATTTGTATTTGGAATCTCGCGCGATTTTTTACCGAAGTGCGTGCACCTTCATACAACATCATACATCATAGATTTCGCAAATAAAAATCGCAGTGCGTACTTACCCTTATTTTTATTGGGCAAAATGATGAGCTTCATTCAAACAAAAGTTAGCCCGAAAATTGTGCAAAATATGTTCTTGTTGGCAACATTATTATTGATTATTATTCTATCTTTGTCTATCGCTAGAGAATACGTGGAATAGATATATTATTCAACTATTTGTGGGCAACCAATAGCATCGAGCGTTTTTGTGTAGTGAAAATACAACGTATTTCTTTGAATGTGTGCGACTGGCGACAGCGGTTTTCACAGTTTTTCATACAAAATCAGAATGACAGCCTATCTATTAGGGAGCGGCAGCGACTTTCTCTAATCAGTGACTAAAACCCATTTTCGCTGCGTCTAGTGATACCACGCTGAGGGTAATTTGTAATAATAAGATGATTTTAAACAAGGTGTAAATTGAAGGCGGTTTATCTTCTAAGTCATACTTATAGTGCATGTCCCTTGTACCTCTATGTCACATAGGTAGGTATGGCTTAGTGCGGATAACGCTGACATTCATCTTCTATGTCGCATTGCAGTCTATTAAATTAAAATAAACGGACTTTAGTACCGATACTTTATCTATTTTTACCGGATGATATACAACGTGTAACAGAAAGGGTATATGCATCGAGAAATGTGTGAATCTACCGATGAAACTGAACAACTTTCCCTAAGGAACATAGGTCGAAATACGAAAAAATAATTGACTGCCCATACTAAATACGCTATCAGCTGATGCATTTTGTATGAAAGGTCACAATTTTTTTTTCGTTTTTCGACCTATGCTCCTTAGGGAAAGTTGTTCAGTTTCATGGGTAGATTCACACATTTCTCGATGCATATACCCTTTCTGTTACACGTTGTATAGTGTGTAACAGAAGTAGGTTTAATTTTTTTTTTCTAAGACTGAATTACCAGTAACAACCAAGCAGTTAATATTCTATCTACCTGCCTCCGTGGTCTAGTGGTCTGAGTCATGGGCTCCCGATCCGGAGGTCCTGGGTTCGATTCCCAGGGGGGAACACAAACATGATATCTGTCAATTTATCACTTTGTGAGATTTTCTCCAATTTGGTTAGGACAATTCAGGCTGAATCACCTGACTGATAGAAGAAAAAACATTCCGTGCTTCGGAAGGCACGTTATTCCGCCCGCCGGGTAATAAATGTTACAAAGACAAAAAGTTAATGGGAAACATAGTCCTAGTGTCAAAATGTACAAACTGCCTAGTGCCAAAATGTCATATTGCCTAAATGCTGCTATGATAGAATACATTAAAGCTGTAATGTTCAATTGTACAAATTCCCTAAGTGCCAAAATGTCATTTTGATCAAATACCGCCAGAATACATTAACGCTGTAATGCACAATAAGAGCCTTTTTACACCACGGACATAGATGGCCCAGGTGTTAAATTGGACCATGACTTCTTTCCGGCTAATACTGTCTGATCTAGACAAGATCTTTATTTCGGATGACAGCTGTCAAATTTGAAATGCCAATATCTTGAAAACTATCAATCCTAGAGTACTGGTGTGTATGGACAAATGATAGGTCTCGACGAGATCTACATTTCAGATGACAGCTGTCAAACTTGAAATGGCAACATCTCGAAAACTATCAATCCTAGAGTACTGGTGTGTAGGGACAAATTATAGGACTCGATGAGATCTAAATTTCGGATAACCGTTTTATTTTTGACAGCTGTCATCTGAAATGTAGATCTCGTCAAGACCCATCATTTGTCCCTACACACCAATATTCTAGGATCGATAGTTTCCGAGATATAAGCATTTCAAGATTGACAGCTGTCATCCGAATTAAAGATCTCATCGAGACCTATCATTTGTCCCTACACACCAGTACTCTAGGATCAATAGTTTCCGAGATATAACCATTTCAAGTTTGACAGCTGTCATCTGAAATGTAGGTCTTGTCGAGACCTATCATTTGTCCTACACACCAGTACTCTAGGATCGATAGTTTCCGAGATATAAGCATTTCAAGTTTGACAGCTGTCATCTGAAATGTAGATCTTGTCGAGACCTATCATTTTGTCCCACACCAGTACTCTAGGATCGTTAGTTTTCGAGATATTGCGATTTCAAGTTTGACAGTAGCAGATAGGATAGGTGTATGTATGCTCAGTCCGTCGTTAGTGATCCTACCTTCGAAGCCCAGGGTTGCGGGTTCGAATTCTGGCAGTTGCATTATAGCACAGTCATGTTTTGTCTTTTGTACATTTTGACAATTAAACAATTAGACTTCTACGCATTATATCACAATTATTTTTTGTCATTTGCACGTTCAGGTACATTAAGACATTTGTACATTTTGACACTAGGACTATGTTTCCCATTAACTTTTTGTCTTTGTAACATTTATTACCCGGCGGGTTATTCCGTCGGTCCTGGTCGCTATCTTTGATAGATTATTACACAAACCATGTCTGAGGCCTGTTAGCTGTGCTTATTGGGTGTTTTAAAAACTCTGATATCAGGGTTTATCACACGACAGGAAGAAGAAGGCCGTGCGATCTAAGGTGAATTGCCTTATGGGCTAGTACTTCCGCTAGTTCACATGCCCTACACACCAGAACTCAGACGTGCAAATACTTCTGCTCGGCAGTAAATTAGGCTTACGTGGAAAGTGCTCCAGGGAGTGCTTCGGAAAAGCCACACTTCCTACAAATTAATGAAGAATCATAGACAGTACAAAGTACTGATACCTACTACTAGTAATGCAAGTAAAAATTTTCATTATTCTTTCCATTCCAATGACTTAACACATTGTTTCTTTTATATCAACAACTAAAAAAGAATTATTAAAAAATTTTACAATGGCCTTGATTCACGCCGTCCAGTTAGGTACTAATTCTAATTCTTAGTAGCGCTGTCACTTTCTTATATTTGACATAAGAACAGGATAGCAAATAAACACATGACTTTGACATTCCTAATCTGACATTAAATTGCTTAAAATTGACATTAGATTGCTTATTAAACGTAAAATAAGGAACATGCTCTATGGTCGGTTGTTATTTAAAGCAGCTTATGTCAAATTAGGAACGTCAAACACATATTGTGTTTATTTGCTATCCTGTTCTTATGTCAAAGTAAAGAAAGTGACAGCGCTATCTTAAAATTAGTTAAGAATGTGGCGGCCAGAATCGAGGGCAATATCATTTCATTCTCAAAGACTTAATACCTATAAGTCTCCAAAGAGAAATACTTAGGAACAAATAGGCTAGCTAAGCCCCACCGCTTCTTATCAAGTTTAAATCTTAGCTAAGAGTTCGTGAGATACAAATCTCGTGAAACACGGGGCGTTGCTTCAGAACCCCTTTGTTTGTTGAAAAGCCTTACTAACTAAACTGTAAACAAAACGATATTCTAAAGCAAAGATCTTTCACACCTCTGAACATTAATCTAAACAAAATTTGTTCTGTGTTACGTAGTCTCAATTTTCAATACGAATTACATTTTAATATTCTATTATAGTAAAATTGCCTTAAATATAATACCTAATCTTAAATAATTACCTAGGTAATAATTTTTAAATCATACATTGTATAGAAGGAGAGGCAAAAACAATAAAATATTTTAAAAATAATGAGTACGAAGTGTAAAAACCTATAAATTGCATTATATTTAAAAAATAATGCTAAATAACAGACTCTGACCTTAAATTATTTAGAGTATACTATAAGTTGTCCGAAAATAGGTTGTCCAGAATAAATTATACCACAGCGATTATTTTTACTTGTTGGAAACCTAAATAAATCTTCACAACGTCATTTCTTTTTAATAAATACTAGTTAGGTATAAATAACTCTGAGATAAACGAGTTTTATCGAACTGGAAATCTCTTTTTAAATGAGTACCCTGATAATCCCGTAGAACTATTCCGGGCGGCTAGTTCAATTCACTGAACAAACACTCCATAGTTAGAGGGTCCGCAAACAACTGTTATTTACACATCCGTATAAAATAAACCCACTGTAACGAGAAGCATTCTTTTCAAATTTGTTTTCTCTGGTTTAATTTGGTTTCTAAAATTTTACCTAGGAAAGTAATAGTATTTCTTTTAGGAATAAGCAGTGCCTGTTGTGTCTTAATTCTCTATGTTCTGTTCTGTAATTATTTCTGTGTACAATAAATGGTTAAATAAATTAAATAAATATTCTGTGAATTTTACACACTATATAATGTAAGACTGTCGTACTGTTTGTCAGAAAGACACTACGGCCCGTATTTATAATAAGCACTCAAGAGTGACAGCGAGTTTAAGTTCGTGTCAGAAATGTCATTTCAGTACAAAATGACAGGTCAAATCCATACTTAATATTGCTCTCAATCTTGAGATCGCTTTATAAATACGAGCCTACGAGTAGAATCAGCTCTTGAGACTGACAGCTGGGCGCCCCGCCGCGCTCGTAAGTAATCTGTGCTGACAGCGTGTTTGAGTTTGTATCCAGAAATGTCATTTCTGTACATAACGGCATGTCATATCCATCCATACTTAATATTGCTCTCAATATTGAAATCGCTTCATTCATCCAAAATTTTGCACAACCAAAACAAATCAGAATTTTGCACCGTGCAAGGTGGTCCAGCGGTTAGGGCAGCGGCACGGTACGCCGAAGGTCGTGGGTTTGAATATATCCCGTACGAAATTTTTGAAATGTATACCTATTTTGTATTAATACATTTAACTTAAAAAACCATTTTATTTGCGATAATATGATAAACTTGACAGCGACACTGATCATCACGAAAAAATTTCCATTCCTGTGACATAATAATACTTAGTATTATTATTACTCTGTGATAATACCGAGAAAACTAAGATACTAAATATAGATATACTTACAATACCTACACGTGAAAGTAACTCTGCCAGACAAATAATAACCCAATTGAAAAGACGAAACCGGCAAACTCAAAACAAATTGATATCAATTTAGTTCCAGCATTTTCATGTCGCTAGACAATTTAATATGAAACAATTTGACCTACTTGGCTCAAATGTAAAGAATATCTGGCAACGAAAGGTGGCCAGCTCTTGCCAAGGCTATTTAAATGGTATTCGATAACTTATTTTTGCTATCTTGACTTAACTCATAAAACTAGTTAAAATATCTGATATTTACTAGAAAAAATTGGTAGCGAGATAAATGTTTTGCTGTGCATTACAGTGAGCACCAACCAGCCCATTTCCAGGCCAATGTTGTGATGAGTTCATCATTTCAGTCCTTTAAAAAAAGATTTGGTGAACGATTTTGGTAGATCGCTGACAGATTGTCTTTTTCGTAAGAGTTATCAAATAGGTATGATTCATGTGTAAAAACATTTACCAAAAAAATATAAAGTTTGAGGCAACTGACTTAAGGTGCTTCTCAACAGGCAATATTTTTCAAAAAAACAATGACAGTCCGTGCATTGGAAATACCAATGAAATTCAAGATGGGTAAAATTTCATAAACAACTTTAAGATGATTGCCTCTTAGGTATACTTTCTTTTATTTTAATGAATATTACTTTTGTTTCAACTAAAATGCTTTTACTATGATTTCACAATAAAAAAATTATAGTAAAATGTAATGTATAAGGATGAGTGTATAGTAAAGTAAAAGATCTATCGTATAGTCCCACGTTGGGCGCCAATAAACAGAACTAACAAGCTCAAGCCCAAATTGGTCGCTTCGAGCCGAAGGAAAGCAAACATAGCGCGTGAAATAAAAGAGACGTCAAAGTACCTTCACAATGGAATCGTCACTTCCTCCGTGGTCTAGTGGTCTGAGCCATGGGTTCTCGATCCAGAGGTCCCGGGTTCGAGACACAAAGTTGATATTTGTTAATATATCATATTCCGTAATATATAGGTAAAGCCGTCGTCGGTCCCTATCGCTGTCTTTTATAGTGGTCGTAACAGAAACCCATGTCAGAGGCCTAATTAGCTGTGCTATTTGGCGGTTCAAAAACTGACACCAGGTCTCATCGGATCGATCGACTCGAAACTCACACGACAGAAGAAGAAGAATGGAATCGTCTTTTCAATTCGAGTGAAGAGTATGCTTTTCTCCACACCTGACCCCCATCTAAATTCTGAATGTTATATGTCGTGTAAACATTGCAAAGTGCCCCTCTACAAAGGGTCGTTCTCTTGAAATGGAAGCGGTCGGGAGTTCACTTCAGACCACAGTCAACAAAAGGAATGTTGGACTGAGGTATACAAAGAAACTTGGATTATTAACCGTAGATATACTAGAATATAGCGGTGCAAAACATACAAGTTGTTAGTTAATTCTTGCTCTGTATTTACGCAATATGTTCTGCATTTTTAAAAACAGAATAATGGTTTCAATTTATTTATTTGTATTAATAAAACTATTTTTAACGGATTTAAATGTGTTTATTTAATTTTGATTTTTCCTACGTTTCGAACCCTATCCAGGGGTCGTGGTCGCGGAAAGAGAACTTTAGAAAATGTGTATTTATTTGTATCAAACTTTCCTTAAAAAACCGATGAAAATCAATAATAGTCCTCCCAACTGATTTCCGGTGAAGGTGGCCAGTCTCCCAGAGATTGGCCAACTGCGCGAGACTAGTTTTTAGTACCCAAATGTTTGCGCAACACACAAGTGCAAAGTGCACTCTCTATTCCTTCAATCTCTTATTCTGATGAGACAGATTGACACGACCACAGAGAAATCAGGCGCAGGACCGACTATTTACCTTCCCATCCGATAGCATGGATCATCTTACTTTTCAGATAATCAGGCGGTCAGCCTGCAATGTCCTACAAAAACTAGAAACAAAAACATAAAGTCATTGTCTCCCATCGACGGGACCTCCGGGTCGTGAGCCCATGGCTCAGGCCACTAGACCACGGAGGCAGTTATGAAAATCAATATGAGGTAGCTAGCTTTGCAGAGTCATTTGGCGCTTGCTGAGATCCTGCCATCTTCCAGTTATCAATCATGAAAGTATGAGGTGACATGCTCACATCATTAGGGCGGTGGCGGCGGGCGCCTAGATCAATACAAGACCATTTCCTGCACTTTCACCAAAGCATTTAATGCGAACACGTCGTGCCTATAACTTTTGATACTACCTACTGGTGTAAAAAATTTAGAACTACGATATTTGTATCGGGTGTTTTGTCTAGTTAAGTCAAAGTCAAAGTCAAATTGTTTATTGCAAACCATATGGTAAATATAAAGGTCACAAATAAAATAAGAATCTCATATGGACCCGGCAGGCAGTTCATGGACGGACATATGGATAATATTGAAAGGAAGAATAAAACAAAACAAAATAAAAAGAAATATATTTGATTGCCCTACTTATTTTTCTTTTCGTGTGCATTTTATGATCGACTTGCTATAAAGGTAATTTTCATAAATCTCTGTTGCAAACCTGTACTACCTTCAACTATTAGTTTGCACCACGCGGAAGAATTAATGAACATTTAACGAGTTTTGCTTTAGGCTTTGGCGTGGTGATGTTTTCATTAAAATGTTCGTCGGTAAAATTTGCGCTTGAAAGCGTACGGCGTCGACGCAAAGCAGATTGCGGCCTGTTTGACGAATATCCAATTTAACGCGTTCACTGCTGCAATTCAAGTGAGGCAAGCTTGGCACCGTGTGGTTTTCCAGCTTATGCACTCCTGAAACTTGTTACTTTGTACCTAGGGCGCCCGCCAAGCTCATAAATAACCTGTGCCTAGGGTTCATGCCATGGGCTCACGTCACGGAGGTCCCGGGTTTGATTCCCGGCGAGAGACAATGACATTGTGTTGTTGTTTCTTTGTTGGTTATGACATTGCAGGCTGATCACCTGATTGTCCGAAAAGTAAGATGATCCATGCTGTTGGGCTTGTAAATAGTCGGTCTTGGCACCTGATTTCTCTTTGGTCGTGTCAGACAATTTGTTCCATCAGAGATTGAAGGAATAGTGTGCACTTATGTGTTGCGCAAAACACTTGGGTTTGCAGTAGGTATAATGTCTGCAAATTGAATGGGACATCGAGTAAACAGTGTTGCCCGCTCTACTTATACAACGTGTAACATAAAGGGTATATGCATCGTGAAATGTGTGAATCTACTCATGAAACTGATCAACTTAGGGAAAGTTGTTCAGTTTCATGGGTGGATTCACACATTTCTAGATGCATATACCCTTTTTGTTACACGTTGTATAGCTTATGTAAGTATGTGAAGCTATTTTGCAAAGGGCTCGACAGTATTTGAAACTTTGAAGTCACCCTTACTCCAGTAAAATAATTTTAAGACGCTGTTTATTAAAAACAAGCATGGTATACAAATCTTTGGAGTAACATGAAGAGCCAAATCAAATTAAATTCTTACATCAAATTTTCACGGAGGTCCCAGTCTTTACGTAATGTTATATTCTGAAGTAACTAGATGTATTTTAGCTGAAAAAAAGCCAAATTTATCTTTGTTAATATTGAATTTTAATACAGTTACACAAACTATAGGTTTTGCCAGATAACGGATATTGGAAAGGATTATGCGCCGTAATTAATTAAAATAACATTCACAGTACGTTAAAGCAGATAATTGATTGTTTCCGAAGTATCTTAAATCCGATTTATTTATTAAATTTCATACCGGTAATATTATTCTAGGTTTGCAATGGGAATAAAATATGTAGTAGCCACTCTTGGAAACCAAAGACATTCAAGGAAGAGGAAAAGACAGATACAGCTTACCTAAAAGCTTCCAAGGAGTTGACATAATACCCTTAGCGAGAGTGAAAAAAAATGCTGACTGTTAAGACAAGAGTAATCCATTTATTAGACAAATCCGCAGAAAAGTAAAAGGCGTTCTGAGCTAGCAGCAGCGACTTCTCAAATCAGTGGACAAATCAATTCACCTTTTTTTTCCAGGAACATAGTGTTATTTCAGTTTTTGGAAAAAGCATGGTCAGACTCCCCCGAAATATATCGCGGAAGCAAACACCATTAAAATCCTTCCTTTTTAATATTTCATCAAAAGCTGCCATCTTCAAAGATATCCAACGTAAAATTATTTTCCTGTATCAAGATGTCTAAGATATTTCAATAATATTAAGGATATTACTGGAGGAATCAGCTATTTTCGTTTTCTTCCATCTTATAAACATGTTTTATAATTTTCGAAAAGTCAAAATCTCTATTTCCCAAATACATACATTTAAAGAAATTATATTTTACTAATTCGCAAAGTCACAAAGTATAATAAAACTAAATAAAATAAACAATTTTATCTTTACAAGCACACCTACATAATAAAAGTAAGCGAGTCTGTTTTATTTTTCTCTCATATTCAAAGTCTTTCATTCATCGTATCTCCTGTCAGTCACTGTGATCGATTGAGGATACGGAAACCATGTCATGTGTGATACACATGTCACCCGTATATTGGTAGAATATACAATATACATAGTATGTATAGTGATGCCACTTTTCCTTACAAGGCAAGCAGGGGGAATAGGTACTAATTGTATGCCATCAATTCGGTATGATAACCTGTATCTAAGGTACCAGTTTTTAATTTTTATCTGATAGATCATCTAATTACTTAATTATGAATATTTAAGGGCATGGAAAAACTGCTATATTCCGAGCCGGAAAGTAGCATGAATAGAATTTGCTTTACACAAAAAAAGTTTTGCTACCTTTCGGCTCGGAACTAGTGTTTTTGCCATGCTTTAGAAAATTATAATTAATTAATTACTTAACATGTTTTTTTTTATTATGATGAAAATATTCTTCAAATTAGATGATCTATAAAAATGAGAAACTGGTACCTTAGATACAGGTTATCATACCGAATTAACCATATCTGACGATAAAATAAAAATGTTGTGAATGGTAGGTAGCTAATCGCGTAAACTACAGAGTATAAAGGTATTATAATCCCAAATTGCAACACACATTTTTAGGACTATTTAAGATTAGGTAGGACTTTGTTTAATGAGTTTTTGAGGATATTCCGAATCTGGAATTACCCTCAATATTCAATTACGTTTTGCCTACCCCGTTAGAGTTAGAGGCATAAAATTATGTATTATATAATCTCTCCTAGTTTGCGAAGGACAGGCTGGAGTATTCAGAGCATTCCACCATCCCCACTGGAATGCCATTGTCCAGAAACGTAGAATGTCTTATACCTTCCCAAGTGGAGTGTTGATTCACTTAAGATTCCAGCCGGTCGGTTGAGAGCCATTCTCGTAGCCTAGAGTGCTTAGTTGGTCGGAGACAACGGAACTCTCACTACACTATATAGTCCAGTGAACTTAGGAAGTAAAGATGACCTTAATTGGCCATTAATAGAGCCTCTAGATTTATTAAATCTCAGACTACACATCTATATGTCTAAACTGCAAGTTTGGCTGTCAAATTCAACAGCGTTATTGTAGCGTATGATAATTAATATTGAAAGTAGTCTTAGATAGAATTGTGTGTACAGGTTGTCAACCCATCACCTAAATTGCAATGCTTTCAAGCCGTCGGCTCACTCTGCTAGAATTAACAATAAAACGATAATCATTATTTAATAGGTACCTTGTACATACCTACTTATCATTTTACCACAAACATTAGGATCCAACTAACAAATTTGTATATGTTTGGTTACGGCAGACAAACAATATAAATAGAGTTTCAAAGCATAATATATTTGAACTACATTGAAACGTTTCATAACATATTCTACCTACACTGAACAGGTCTTCGTTGATTGGACTATAGTTAGCAAACACTACAGCTACGTTTAGTTCTAACCATGTTAATACCAGCCACAGTAGAGACGCAAAGTGGTATCCGATAGTGGGTATCCCAATGGTAGGTACTTTAAGGTAGTTCACATTTTGAACAAATTTTGGGTTTTGAATTCATAGAACTCGGTTTAGCATGAGTTTTGATAGATTTTGAATTAAATAAAGAAAACAAGTACCTGAGTATGTATAAAATCTTGAAACTGAACTCAATGACGCTCCCTAAAAATTATTTCCGTGTAAGTATTTCCACAGTAATCTGATAAATACTGAATTTATTATAACAACTACAAAATTACTGAATATTAGATGATATTATATAGTGGAGTGGTTTATTAATATAAATAGATACAAAAAAAAATACAAATATATTTATTACCACAAACATTAAGCATTTGTCTATTTCATACATAGGTAGGTACCTATTTCGTTTTAGTTAGAATGTTTTCGTATATTACAGTGTCATATTACGATATCATTCCGCACGCAGAAGGTGTGAGCAGATTTCGTCACAATTTTATTTTTAGACTTATAATAACAAAATATAAATTACACTCACCTCGGCAGTAGATCCAGGAATCTTCAAGCAGAACATGAACGGTGTGTTGACTCGTTTCAATATCTCGCGGAAGTCGAGTGGAACACCCCTGGGCCTTATCAGCTTGAAGTAGGTACCCAAGGAGGATCCTTTGGACGCCAGGTGAGTGCCGAAGAGGCGCATAAATCCTCCCCCTGCGGGAAAATATGGAAATTAATGTCCTTGAGCGTTGTGAAGGAATTTTATCAATATTGAAGTATGATTATTACGAAAAAAGTAAAATACCTAATTTTGTTTTTCGTCGTAACTGTAGACCTTTGCTACGCCGTAGACCTTCGGAATGCCGTTCCATCGCTCTGCCAATTACTACTTTACCGTAAGGGATACAGGCGTGGCCATTTGTAAGTATTCGAAAGAAGTTCGCTCTTTTTTTATTCAGGCCATCTATTTAATACATCTGTTACAACCCATCTTTAATGACGATCGCCTTAAAATATAGGGCCATTAGGGTTTTCGGTAATGTTTTCAGAAGATTACGGCTTTTTGGCACGCACCATCCTCTTAAGGCTGGTTTCACAGCTACGTCTAAAAAGTCTTCATGAACAACTCCGTTTAAGGTAGGATTTAGACTAACAAGCTCGCATTGGCTCGGCTAGGATGGGTCATAATTAGCTAGCCTTTTTTTATTTCGGTATACGGTAAGATGCATCCGTATGGATCTGTACGGCTCCGTACATCACCGTTTGGTTCCGTTCGGCCCCGTTTGGCTCCGAACGGCACCGTTCGCCTCCGTAGAGCTCTGTACTGCTATCGCACGTATCAAAATGCATAAAATGTGTTAATATAAGCCATCACTTTCTTGCAACCGCATTCTGACGGAACCGTTATATAGGTGAATTTGTATGGAGATGCCAAATAATTTTTCACATTTAGAAGAATTTCTTGGTGACTGTTGTTCAGTTTTGTTGACGTAGCAACCCCTACAGTTTGCAGGAAGCTAAAGCAGCAATATCTACTAGGCAGCCTTTAAAGAGCGCAATGTTTAACAGCGTGAGTGTGAAACCAGCCTAAGCCGCTTGAACGTGATGCTGCTTACATTTTAGATAACAGGTCATTATCTTCTTTTTTATAGTTTGAGGCAAGGAATTAAATTTATCTGCCCAATATAGGTATAGCTATCCCCTCACATAAATGAGGAGCATTTTAAATAGTACTGAGCATGTGAATTGTTAAATTGAATACGTTATGTAGAGAGGGTAGAAAAACATCTTCTTCTTTGCGTGTCGACGGCAAATATCACACAATGTGTTTAATTTAAGAAAAAAACTTTTATTCAACATACGTATTACTAGAAATTGTTGCTAATACATTTAGATTTTCTTGACACCAAATTGGGTGTTTCACTAATGAGGCACTTAGTAGATACTGGTCTCAAAAGACCCAATACACAGAAACTTGGAAATAAAACCGATAGAATTGACAAGAGGTAAAAATGAGGCGTAAATAGATGCTGGACTAGGAGCAATAGAAGAACATAGAATGTGCCAGCTTCTTTTACTCCCGTTCATGCTGCAAAAAACCGCAAAGGGGGTTTTGGTTTATTGCAATAGGCAGGCTGACAACCTGTCTCTTATACAGAGTGTACAAACCTATCTCAAAAAAAAAAACTCAAAATGTGAAGAAAAAAATCTCTAAAGTAAAATAGCTACGGTACAAAAAAAACCCAACTCCCCTCAATATTTTACTTTCAAGTTCTAAGCGACAGGCCTTTTTGAGGCTTCATTAGGCAGGTCTTCTTTCAGCCATTTCTATTGCGGGCACCTGGGGACCGTTATAGGGTACACCTTTTCATTCATACAAAATACGGCCTGGCCAGTTAGATGCCAACCACTTCACCTTTTTTTGAATTTTTGTGAAAGAAAATATATATAGGTATTCTGTGCAATAACGGCAAAACCTACATTCTGATATTTTGTCGTCAAAAAGAAATCGGCCCCTTTAATAACCTTTGTTTCGAGGTCGTATTTACCTATATAATCAGCTCTCAAGAGTGACAGCGAATTTGAGTTTGTATCAGAAATGTCATTTCAGTACAAAACGACCTGTCAAGTCCAAACTTAATATTGCTCTCAAACTTGAGATCGCTTTATAAATACGAGCCTTAGAGAATGTTATTCAGTTTCTAAGTTAAATACAATTTTTTTGAATTTTTGGGAAATTTTGGAAATGATAATGAAAATATTATCTCGCTGTATAAAATAGGCCGTAGCAAAAAAAAGTCTTAATTTCATACTTATTATAAAAATTATACCACTTCCAAAGGTGAAGCTTTCTATACAGACTGAAGTGAAAAAAAAAAAAAACCTAGATATTGTACCAGTTTCTGTTCCCATGAGTTATACCTACATAAAAGATAAGAATCAATAATGTTTCTTAGTACTGTAATTTAGGCAACCGATGATATCCCGTTTCTATATAAATGTTCTTTAGCGAAAACGTTATTTTTTGGCTGTTGACGCTTGTCTACCCCGTACGAAACACAGCCTCTATTTTATCTAAGTACCTAATGCTATCAAATACCTAATAATTAAGGCGCAGCAATTAATTACTTTCCATAATAATGAGAGGTTATTATTCAACAGACAAGGACACAAGACAATGCGGCAGAGCGGGTGTACTTTATGACGTCATAACTCGTGGCTCTAATGACAAAATATCTAACATGAATCGGCACTTTTTTTATCAATTTAGAATCTACGATTCCTCCGAGGGGTGAGGAATTTTAGTGTGTTCCTGCTTACTACGAGTAGTCCAAACAAAGTCCCGAAGTCAAACTTCCTACTTTCGACTTTTCCGTCTAGAAATTATTCATTGTTCAAGCAAAAGACTCAGGTTAGACTGCACTAGGACGCAGCTGCAGCGGAGCGGCGCTCCGCGGCACGGCGCGGCAATGTCAGTTTGCCGCGCCTTGTCGCGCCGCTGCAGTGCAACTGCAGTGCGGTAGGTACATCTCATACATTTTCACCCTTCAGCCGGGTATACCTAAAGCGTACTATGACTATGTCGCGTTACGACTAGGCAAAACGCGAAGAAGGTCGTTAGTGATATAGTCCTAGAGACAACTTGGTAAAACACGAAGAAGGTCGTTAGTGATATAGTCCTAGAGACAACTAGGTAAAACACGAACGTAACGGAAAATCGGTCAGCCCTTTTCGGTCGCTTAGCTCCATTTCCTGTTACGTCTAGTGTGTCTTTTACGTCCATTTCCGCGAACGTCTAGTCCGCTTTTGTCCAGTTCCGTGAACGTCTAGTCCGTGTTTGTCCAGTTCCGCAAACGTCTAGTCCGCGAATGACCAGTTTCAAGATAGTAAATTTTATGGCGTAGCTCGGCTCGCCTGTGCTGTCCACACGATACGTAGCTGCGTATTTACGTTCTGTACAAGGCCAGAACGCCGCCATAGGAAACTGCTCGCGTATATTTTGTAACGGGGTTTTTATATTTGCGATTACGAAGTATACACAGACTTTAGCGCACTGCTCGTGTACAGTTTGTAATTCAAACGCGCGCGACCTAGTTCCGAAATATACAACGCCACAACACCTTTTGGGCTTATAGGGTTTTTATTGGACACCTTTATATAGGAAGGTAAGACTGGGTGTAAGGGACATCAATGCCGCATGTAAGGGACAGTAATACTGGGTGTAAGGGACGGTCATATAAAACTAAGTGTAGTAGTGGATAGTAATGCTGGCTGTATGGGACAATATGAAACATTATGTTTTGCGGGCAGACAAAAAATTATGGACTAGAATCATTTAAAAACATAGAATGTACCAGCTGCTTCTCTTCCAAGGCAGACAATAAATTTGACTCAAATTTATTGGAACTACTTATGATCATATTTATTGGAACTATGGCCATATTTCTTGGAGCTATAATAATATTTCTTGGAGCTATGATAATGTTTCTTGGAACTATGAATCTTACTTCTGGGAAATAAAACTATAGCGAAGCTGCAGCTGGTACATTCTATGATTTTAAAATGCTTTTAGCCCAGCATGGCATGGCAAACTTGTACTCGAACCAAACTTGCCATCGTACCCAACTCGCACTCGTGCCAAACTCGCACTCATGCAAAACTCGCACTAAAACTCGCATACGTGCCAAAATCGCACTAAAACTCACACTCGTGCCAAACTCGCACTAGTGCCAAACTCGCACTAGTGCCAAACTCGCACTAGTTCCAAACTCGCACTAGTTCCAAACTCGCACTAGTTCCAAACTCGCACTACTGCCAAACTCGCACTGGTGCCAAACTCGAACTAGTGCCAAACTCGCACTAGTGCCAAACTCGCCCTAGTTCCAAACTCGCACTAGTGCCAAACTCGTACTAGTACCAAACACGCACTAGTGCTAAGCTCGCACTTAAACCCGCACTCGTGCCAAATTCGCACTAAAACTCGCACTCATGCCAAACTCGCACTTGAGATGAACTCGCACTACCTACACCTTGTCCCCACCTTGACCCCACCTTGCCCACACCTTGGCCAAATTTGCCGAACCCGCCAAATATGCAAAACCCGCCAAATCTGTCAAACCCGTGAACTTTTAGCAGAGACACATCGACTGAAAAGTAATTGAGTAATTAGACTACCCATTACAAGTAATGCAATTAATTTTGGGACTACATGTAATGCCATTATAAATAGTGATTAACGATTAATGATGCCCAACACTGTCTCTAAGCGTACTGGCAATGTATATTATGAAAGAAGCAATTAACTTATGTCACTACGAAGTATACATGAGAATTGGCGTACTCCTGTTGTATACTTTGGAATGCCTAAAATGATAATCTAATGATAATCAAGCTGTTCTCATGTTGATGTTGTCATTGTCATATTTAAATCAGATTCGAAAAGTAATGAACACTCAATTTTGAAGTGCCAATTGAAAATATGACAAAGGAGTTTTCATTAATAACTATTTGGTTCTTTAGGCATAACGCGATATAGGCAAGTACAGATTTAGACTGACAAAGAATTAGCCATAACGAAAGTTAAGCAATCTGATAATTAGTCTTATAAATAATTAGTCATTTAGCTAATGTATTATGACATTTAGGCATAACGCGAAGTAGGAAGACTACGCTTTAGGTAGACCCGGCTGAAGGGCATTTTCATACTAAGAATATTTTGTCGCAAAGTGCCGCGCCGCGCCGCTCCGCTGTAGCTATTTAACAGCTGGTGGTAATAAAAGAAAAAACCTTTACCCCAGCGCAAAATTAAAATATCCGCAAAAGTCAAGAATTTCTAGAAAATAAAATCAATTCTAACTTCCGCAGACACTACATTCTTCCGCCTGAAACTCAGATATTTTAAGATCTAGCTACGTTCCAAGTCTAGATTTATAGACCTAGACTCCAGGCCAGAGGTTTTCTAGGTCACAGAGTACAGGCTACAGGCATATTAAATATGGATAGCAATTTGCGAAATTAAATTTCATGGCCTGGCAAGTATAAAATTGAATGCAAATTGCAAATGATTTTAATTCAATTACTTCATCGGAATGGAATTTGATTAACTGACTCGAGATAGTTTCGCAGAGAACTTGATTATTTTTGAAGTCATAAAAGGCTTCGTTATTCAATTAAAAATTAGAATATTCTTGGAATATTGAAGCTACCTATTAAAATATTAGATTATGAACTCATTTTTAAAAATATAGAGGTTTTGTTAACACACGTCGAATGGATTCGATTACACCTATCCAATTTAGAAGTATCTAGAGGTCAATATCGGTTTAGGCAGGCATTCAAAGCATACTGAATTTGTTAATTTTAAAGTAACTGAAAATAATAGCTAATCAATTTTGTACAAATTAAACTTTTGTTAATAAATTTAATATTTATATGAAACTGTATGTATAAATAAATAATGAGGATGCGTTTGACAAAATATTGAAGATTAAGTAGGTATTTCAGATTGTATCTCTAAAGCCTCCTACACACAGTACCGCCTGCACGACCGCCAGCCTTGCCGCCGGCTAAACCCAAAGCAAGCCGGCGTGCCGGGCTTTAAGATTTCCATTTAGCGCTTAGAGTTAATATTGAGTTTCGTGCGGACTGCCCGTTTCCGTTGCTTGTCCGGCAGGTATGACATCGGCATGTGTGTAGTTGCCTTTGTTTAGTTGTCAGCATCTCAATTTACCTGAATTGACTCCTTTACTGGCTTGAACAGTATCCTCACCCGGTAAGAAGCGTAAGAATCTCTTCTGTTTCTTTTCAATGTATTTTTGAAACGTACCTAACTGCACCAGTTCCAGACGCCTGTCCGTGACAAAGTGCCAAGGGAAAGCCTTGCAGAAGCTGGCAACACCGATCTTCAAATCCGAGGTCTTGGTGGAAGATGCCATTGACGTGGACTCTCCTTGCAGCTCACAGCTGTCCTCTTTTGACTTCTGGCGGCGAGGCACAGCGTTTATTTCGTACCTGGAAGTTTAGAAAGATCTAGAACATGTTTTTTGGTAAAAGTTGAAAAAATAAACAATAAGTTACGTGAAATTAAAAACTTTGACGAAGATAACTCAAGGTAAAGACAGTATTATTTAAATACCAGATCATAATTTAAATTGAATTTAAAACTACAAGCATAATAACAATAAAATTGAGAAAAACCAACATGAAAGATCAATCTTCATTTGTTTTTTTTGTCTTAAAACAAATTAAAATCTTATTTGGCTATAAAAAGTAATAACTTTTTAACATTATGTTAATCGATTTGCCAATTCGGAAAATAAATCGATATTTTGTGATTACAGTACTTATGTTTGGAAAAAAGGAAACCGCTATCAATCAAGGCATTGCCAAAACCAATCAAAACTTTTCACAGTCTCGGCAACAAGAAAATAACTTTACGATGCCATCCGTAGAAACTTCTGTAGGCAACTTTTTTCTATTAAACCATATGTCATCTTGTGAGTTATACCCCCATGCGATTCAGAACTTTATTGTAACTTTATTTTTAGTTAGCATTGTTTTTGCCAAAGTTTTTGCTGTTGACGAAGAGTTGTTGGCTATTTTGTATTTTTTACAAGATTTCATCCAAGCGTTAAGGCAGATTTAGTTTTTGGTGTACCTATTGTTATTGTATTTTCAATATTAAAACGTTCAGAGTAGAATGTACCACTGGGGGCCACGCTACATTACAATTCTAATGAGTTAAAAAATTTCCCCGACTGACGCGACGACATAGCTCACACGTGTTAAATTATTATTTTCTTTCATAAACATGAGAAGTAAGAAATTAAAATTTCGTCGCGGGCTGAGTTTGAACCTGCGACCTTTGGATTGTCGTTCCATCGATTAATTTCTTACTTCTCATATTTATGAAATAAAAATAGCGCTGTGAGTGCTAAAATCCTCAAAAATATATTATTTTCTTATTTCACGTCGTGTTTCCCTCACTACCTATCTACAAATATAATTCTTATCCTATAACAAAACTCTACTGAAGCTAAGTTTTAATAAATTGTGAATTTAATTTATTTTTCTTAATTTTCCTGTAGGTATAGAATGTCACACTAATTACTGGATGATATTAGCTAAGTCCTGAAGATAGAATTCCCAATTACATTACCAAGCAATCAGGATTCATCAGCGATGCTACATCTCGACTAACCTATCTTCCATCCCAATTAGTTTTGATTTCGCAATGAGGAATCACAACTGAATACCGCTTGGATATCTTGAGTTCTTCTTTAAATAATTATTGTTTCCGAGTAACCTGAACCAACTTCGCATTAAAAAATACTGCGGTTGAAAGATTTGGTGAAAGAGAATGACATCGTACATGAGACAAAGGAAACGTAAAACATGTCTTATGTTATGTTATGATGATAGAGACAATATTCTTCACAACATATTAATTAAGCAACACGTTTAGATTTTTTAGTACCATCAAAGGAAATAACCAAGCGAAGAAGAAAAATCCCTACAATTTCGTCATAGTTGGTACACAATTAGGTTGTTGTAAGGCTTGCAGTGTCTTATGATACACGTGTCCTCCCACCAAGTCAGATTCAGATTCATATTTATTGCAGATATCACTCATATTGGGGTTTGCTACGTGATCTACTGTGTACTGTGGAATATTATGGTATGTCCGTTCGATATTTTGGACAATTTATAGGTATGCATTACAATTGGTCTTCTTTTTCTCTTCTCATTTTTTGGGATAGATAATCTACTTATCATCTCGATACATGGACTGCACGTTTGTTCTACATTTATAAACTATAATATAAAAATTTAAACTTCCATGCTGGACTGGGAGAGATAGAAAAACATAGAATGTGCCAGCTGCATCTCCCTTCCCGGGCATGCTGTAAAAACCAGCTAAGGGATTCGAGGGTTTTAATGTATTGCAATTTAGGCGATGGGCTGACAACCTGTCACTATAGCAATACACATGACCATCTGAAATAACCCTCAAAACTTGTCAGACGTGGCGGAATGACCTTTCGGTCGTTTTCGCTCTGCCTACCCCATTAGGGATAAAGGCGTGATTTTATGTATGTATGTATGTATGTATAATATAAAAATTCAAGTAAAGTTCTTCATCTATCTAATCATTGTTCTTACCTAAATCTTCTAGGGTCATTAGTATAACTCGTCAGTCTTATATCCGCTTGGGTGTCATATAGTCTGCTGGCTATCGCTCTGAGGCTGCCAACTAGAAGGTATGCCACAGGTTCACTTTCTGTAGTAAGGTGGAGTTCGATTTTCCCCTCATGAGGTGTTGTACACACGAAATTTGCTTCATACTCTGCAGTCTCATCTTTTTGATCGTCATCCTGAAAAAATGTTAGAGTTTAGTGGTTGTGGATATTTTTGATGAAATTGCGACTAAATTGTGATATAACTGACACATGTCTTGACTAATTTAAAATTAGTCCCATGACTTTCTCAAATACAAAATATAAAAGGGATAGAAAATCAAGTGTGACTTTACCAAAATTTTATACTTTTTGACGAATAAATTTCGTGTGCTCTCTAATTTTTTATATCAAATATTTGATTGAATTGATCTAATATTTTATTTGACATTATATTGTTATGATGAAGTTTTGTACCAAATCAAATCATTATCAATGACTGCCAAATATTTTTTCTTAGTTATGGGACAAATTCGTTTGACAACATTGTGGTTAGCACTTGAGTTCTTTACAAAACACTCAAGTACGTCATGACCTGCCCAAAACTTCAATTGGAAGACGCGAGAGAAATTCCAACGTTGGACAGAATGAAGATATAAAAATTGACCTACTTTCTGGCTGAGGGTCGAGAGTCGGGATATTTTTATCTGGATCTCTCGGGATGTTGTGTTCAGAGAACATTCGGAAATAATTCAGCTGGAATGTATACTTTTGTTCAGCTCCAGGAGTGAACGTGATCCTAGAGATTTATGTTACGTTTCTTATAATAGTGTTTTATTTTTATTGGTGTGAGTTTCGCGAAGCAATACTTCTGATACCACTTGATGAAGTGAAAATTTGTAATTTTTTTGTATTTGACCTCTGTTTTTTTTTTAAACTACTTATGGGTAATTAAAGTATTTATTGAATTTTTTACTTTAAATTGTTATTTTCGAATTTGTAGGTAATCGATAAAGGTCATAATCATAATAAGGTTAACTTATTTTTTTAAAAAGTTCTTTGCGAACAGACAGAGCCACTCACTATGAATAAATCCCGAGTGCTCCTGATCACTATCTTAATTGGGATTCGAACACACTTTAGAATGAAAGGAAGACGGAATCATTTGACCCAGTTTCTGAAAGCTCAGTTATTTTTAGCATCTAGATAAATCTGAAAATATCATAAGGAAAATGACACCTAAAGTTTTTCTTCGACATTTTATTTTACAAAAAGGAAAATATTTTGTGGTGTAGAAATTTATATCTTAAAAAAGAGCTGTGGAATTTCTGGGAAGCTTATCTAAGGCGACATCTACAACTTAATCTATGTTTTATAAAATTTATACATTATTTAAATCCTTAGGATCCTATTTTATGTTTTGATCATAATCCTGTTCTTTTTTAAATATAATCTGAGGTGTTGCGTATCAAGGGCTTAAGGACGCGTTTCCATTGTACATGTACAAGTTAGGTAAAAGTACTTGAATGCAAGTTTATACTATCATGACTACATCGCACTTTACCTTACTCTATGAAAAACACCCGCGCGCGATAGTCGCAGCTTGCATGCATGGTTACGTCACCATTTCATGCAACTTGCATGAAACTGTTATACTTGCATGCAAGTACTTGCACTAGAAAAACTTTAGGTTTTTAATACTGTTCTTACCTGATCATGTAATACGTCGTGAACACTATCGAGGGTTGTCAAAAATTCAGTCAAATTTGTACCTAAACACTTGTACGCCCTTTCTAAACGACAATTATGTGAAAATGCTGTTAATATTAAATATTCTCCTAGTTTTGACATAAAATCTTCTGTGCATATACCTGTAACAAAATATACCATTATAAGTAAGTAAGTAAGTAAGTAACTCTTTATTGCACACAAAAAATATAAACATACACAAAATCAATTCCAACAATAATGCGCGCAAAGGCGGCCTTATCACTTAGAGCGATCTCTACCAGACAACCTTTGGGTAGAGGAGATTAGTATTGAAACAGAGCAGTGCATAAACTAAACAGAAGAAAGGTTAATTAAACTTAATAATAATAAATAAATAATAATATAATAATACATAGCTAAATAGGTACAATAGATACATATTCATACATACTAATATTAAACATGTGAAATAGATACATAAATACATAAATACATTTATATAGATACATTATAATTATTTGATAATGATAATGCTAGCTTATTTGTGGTGTCCTTTTCGTAATAATTCTTCCAAGCTGGACTGGGAGCGATAGAAAACCTTAGAATGTGCCAGCTGAATCTCTTCCCGGGAATGCTGTAGAAACCAGCTAAGGGATTCGAGGGTTTCAGTGTATTGTAATTTAGGCGATGGGCTGACAACCTGTTACTACAGCAATATGCAAATCAATCACACAACCCTCAAAACTTGTCAGACGTGGCGGAACGATCTTTTTTTAGGTCGTGGATGCTCTACCTACCCCATTAGGGATACAGGCGTGATAGTATTTATTTTATTTATTTGTTTATGTTCGTAATAAAAATTTGCTTTTCAAACTTATTTGAGTACAATCATAAATAATTTTAATTTTATCTTAATATAGCTATTCTATCAAGAAAGTTTTTTATTTAAAAATAGCAAAATTATTTACGAAACAAGGGCAAAGGACAAAGTTTTTATACTACACCTATTCGGAAAGTATATTAGTTCTTACTTAAAAAAAGGAAAGAAAGTACGTAAATCCAAGCGAACGAATATGCGGGCGGCAAAAATATATGGTATTTACTTTCTCCCCTAGGGGAGAAAGTATTTTCTCCCCTCTTATTTTTTTTTTAAAATTCATAATTCAAAACTAGAAACAGGCGAATGCCAAAAAACAAAAAGTTTGTATGTCGAAGCCCACAAAATGATACTGGCCACTTACATTTTTTGGCAGTATGTGCTTTGCTTCATTTGTCTCTTTTATATTTTTAAGTAAAAAATATGGCAAAATCAACATGTCCGCGCGAATTCTTTTTCGTTCTTTGATTTATATGACTTATTTAATGTAAATTAAGTGTTTAGTGTTTTCGATGTAATGTGTAACTGTATTAATGTGTGTTTTGTTTGTTTGTGTTCTGTTCACGTGGATGATGACCCTTCAAATGTTCTTAAGTTATCTTCTCATGTAAGTGATATCATTCTTTATCTTACTAGGATTTTCGATTATATTTTCCTCATAGGTGTAGTATAAAGCACTATGTATAACTCGGAAGAAAATGCGATTCCCAACTCGTGTGTATTGAGGCCCTCAGCTGCACTTCTGGCCTCAAACTACACCCTCGTGGGAATCGGTCATGTTCTCTCCTCGTTAAACAATGTACTATTATAGCCCGTAATCATGGCTTGAAACTTTTGTTCTAACAACTTTCAATCATTAATCTTAAAGTTTTGAACGGGCAATATAATGTAAAAAATGCCTACAAATTTTGAACTACACGTTTTTGATAATATAATTTTATATTTAGTTTCTCGTAGCAATGATACTGTAGACATTTGCTACGGCGTAGCATTTGTAGCAAGTATTTGTAGAAATTAATAATGGACGATACTACGACGATACACTTGATGTGTGTGTGTGTGTGTGTGTTTGTGTGTGAGTGTTTTTGTGTGTTTTTCTTTTTCGAGAGAGTTGATATTTTCTGCTAGAAAATTTAAAGAGTGGCAGGTACAGGACTAACTTTTTTGAACATTCTGTAACTGCAACTGGATGAAAGAATCGGTATTCTAAATAACCCACGTCTAATACTCTATTTTTTATTTCTCATACTTCGTATAATAATGAATGATTATAATATAGTCTACTTACTATCAGTCGCTCGAACAGCATCGTATATTTCTTGTAAATAGGCATAATTTCTACATGACCTCACGTCATCTGGTAATCTCCGTCTGTGGACAAAATAATAAATGAATAAGTCAAAAAATACTTAGTATATAAGTGGCACAAAAATGTAATGTCTATCTTTTTGCATAGATTGTTGTATCACCCTTTGTGTAAAAATGCGCGCTGCGTCGCGTCGCTTCTCGATGTGACCAGACCCTAAATGCAATTTATATGATATCATTCTGTGATAACGTATTATGAGTCCAATACTTTACCTTGACACCTGAAATGTTGATAATAGATGTATATTCATTGTGATTGGGGAGTTTCGTGTTAGTTTAGATGCTAGTGGACTATACATTTTTGTGCCACTTATATACTAAGTATTTTTTGACTTATTCATTTATTATTTTGTCCACAGACGGAGATTACCAGATGACGTGAGGTCATGTAGAAATTATGCCTATTTACAAGAAATATACGATGCTGTTCGAGCGACTGATAGTAAGTAGACTATATTATAATCATTCATTATTATACGAAGTATGAGAAATAAAAAATAGAGTATTAGACGTGGGTTATTTAGAATACCGATTCTTTCATCCAGTTGCAGTTACAGAATGTTCAAAAAAGTTAGTCCTGTACCTGCCACTCTTTAAATTTTCTAGCAGAAAATATCAACTCTCTCGAAAAAGAAAAACACACAAAAACACTCACACACAAACACACACACACACACACACATCAAGTGTATCGTCGTAGTATCGTCCATTATTAATTTCTACAAATACTTGCTACAAATGCTACGCCGTAGCAAATGTCTACAGTATCATTGCTACGAGAAACTAAATATAAAATTATATTATCAAAAACGTGTAGTTCAAAATTTGTAGGCATTTTTTACATTATATTGCCCGTTCAAAACTTTAAGATTAATGATTGAAAGTTGTTAGAACAAAAGTTTCAAGCCATGATTACGGGCTATAATAGTACATTGTTTAACGAGGAGAGAACATGACCGATTCCCACGAGGGTGTAGTTTGAGGCCAGAAGTGCAGCTGAGGGCCTCAATACACACGAGTTGGGAATCGCATTTTCTTCCGAGTTATACATAGTGCTTTATACTACACCTATGAGGAAAATATAATCGAAAATCCTAGTAAGATAAAGAATGATATCACTTACATGAGAAGATAACTTAAGAACATTTGAAGGGTCATCATCCACGTGAACAGAACACAAACAAACAAAACACACATTAATACAGTTACACATTACATCGAAAACACTAAACACTTAATTTACATTAAATAAGTCATATAAATCAAAGAACGAAAAAGAATTCGCGCGGACATGTTGATTTTGCCATATTTTTTACTTAAAAATATAAAAGAGACAAATGAAGCAAAGCACATACTGCCAAAAAATGTAAGTGGCCAGTATCATTTTGTGGGCTTCGACATACAAACTTTTTGTTTTTTGGCATTCGCCTGTTTCTAGTTTTGAATTATGAATTTTAAAAAAAAAATAAGAGGGGAGAAAATACTTTCTCCCCTAGGGGAGAAAGTAAATACCATATATTTTTGCCGCCCGCATATTCGTTCGCTTGGATTTACGTACTTTCTTTCCTTTTTTTAAGTAAGAACTAATATACTTTCCGAATAGGTGTAGTATAAAAACTTTGTCCTTTGCCCTTGTTTCGTAAATAATTTTGCTATTTTTAAATAAAAAACTTTCTTGATAGAATAGCTATATTAAGATAAAATTAAAATTATTTATGATTGTACTCAAATAAGTTTGAAAAGCAAATTTTTATTACGAACATAAACAAATAAATAAAATAAATACTATCACGCCTGTATCCCTAATGGGGTAGGTAGAGCATCCACGACCTAAAAAAAGATCGTTCCGCCACGTCTGACAAGTTTTGAGGGTTGTGTGATTGATTTGCATATTGCTGTAGTAACAGGTTGTCAGCCCATCGCCTAAATTACAATACACTGAAACCCTCGAATCCCTTAGCTGGTTTCTACAGCATTCCCGGGAAGAGATTCAGCTGGCACATTCTAAGGTTTTCTATCGCTCCCAGTCCAGCTTGGAAGAATTATTACGAAAAGGACACCACAAATAAGCTAGCATTATCATTATCAAATAATTATAATGTATCTATATAAATGTATTTATGTATTTATGTATCTATTTCACATGTTTAATATTAGTATGTATGAATATGTATCTATTGTACCTATTTAGCTATGTATTATTATATTATTATTTATTTATTATTATTAAGTTTAATTAACCTTTCTTCTGTTTAGTTTATGCACTGCTCTGTTTCAATACTAATCTCCTCTACCCAAAGGTTGTCTGGTAGAGATCGCTCTAAGTGATAAGGCCGCCTTTGCGCGCATTATTGTTGGAATTGATTTTGTGTATGTTTATATTTTTTGTGTGCAATAAAGAGTTACTTACTTACTTACTTACTTATAATGGTATATTTTGTTACAGGTATATGCACAGAAGATTTTATGTCAAAACTAGGAGAATATTTAATATTAACAGCATTTTCACATAATTGTCGTTTAGAAAGGGCGTACAAGTGTTTAGGTACAAATTTGACTGAATTTTTGACAACCCTCGATAGTGTTCACGACGTATTACATGATCAGGTAAGAACAGTATTAAAAACCTAAAGTTTTTCTAGTGCAAGTACTTGCATGCAAGTATAACAGTTTCATGCAAGTTGCATGAAATGGTGACGTAACCATGCATGCAAGCTGCGACTATCGCGCGCGGGTGTTTTTCATAGAGTAAGGTAAAGTGCGATGTAGTCATGATAGTATAAACTTGCATTCAAGTACTTTTACCTAACTTGTACATGTACAATGGAAACGCGTCCTTAAGCCCTTGATACGCAACACCTCAGATTATATTTAAAAAAGAACAGGATTATGATCAAAACATAAAATAGGATCCTAAGGATTTAAATAATGTATAAATTTTATAAAACATAGATTAAGTTGTAGATGTCGCCTTAGATAAGCTTCCCAGAAATTCCACAGCTCTTTTTTAAGATATAAATTTCTACACCACAAAATATTTTCCTTTTTGTAAAATAAAATGTCGAAGAAAAACTTTAGGTGTCATTTTCCTTATGATATTTTCAGATTTATCTAGATGCTAAAAATAACTGAGCTTTCAGAAACTGGGTCAAATGATTCCGTCTTCCTTTCATTCTAAAGTGTGTTCGAATCCCAATTAAGATAGTGATCAGGAGCACTCGGGATTTATTCATAGTGAGTGGCTCTGTCTGTTCGCAAAGAACTTTTTAAAAAAATAAGTTAACCTTATTATGATTATGACCTTTATCGATTACCTACAAATTCGAAAATAACAATTTAAAGTAAAAAATTCAATAAATACTTTAATTACCCATAAGTAGTTTAAAAAAAAAACAGAGGTCAAATACAAAAAAATTACAAATTTTCACTTCATCAAGTGGTATCAGAAGTATTGCTTCGCGAAACTCACACCAATAAAAATAAAACACTATTATAAGAAACGTAACATAAATCTCTAGGATCACGTTCACTCCTGGAGCTGAACAAAAGTATACATTCCAGCTGAATTATTTCCGAATGTTCTCTGAACACAACATCCCGAGAGATCCAGATAAAAATATCCCGACTCTCGACCCTCAGCCAGAAAGTAGGTCAATTTTTATATCTTCATTCTGTCCAACGTTGGAATTTCTCTCGCGTCTTCCAATTGAAGTTTTGGGCAGGTCATGACGTACTTGAGTGTTTTGTAAAGAACTCAAGTGCTAACCACAATGTTGTCAAACGAATTTGTCCCATAACTAAGAAAAAATATTTGGCAGTCATTGATAATGATTTGATTTGGTACAAAACTTCATCATAACAATATAATGTCAAATAAAATATTAGATCAATTCAATCAAATATTTGATATAAAAAATTAGAGAGCACACGAAATTTATTCGTCAAAAAGTATAAAATTTTGGTAAAGTCACACTTGATTTTCTATCCCTTTTATATTTTGTATTTGAGAAAGTCATGGGACTAATTTTAAATTAGTCAAGACATGTGTCAGTTATATCACAATTTAGTCGCAATTTCATCAAAAATATCCACAACCACTAAACTCTAACATTTTTTCAGGATGACGATCAAAAAGATGAGACTGCAGAGTATGAAGCAAATTTCGTGTGTACAACACCTCATGAGGGGAAAATCGAACTCCACCTTACTACAGAAAGTGAACCTGTGGCATACCTTCTAGTTGGCAGCCTCAGAGCGATAGCCAGCAGACTATATGACACCCAAGCGGATATAAGACTGACGAGTTATACTAATGACCCTAGAAGATTTAGGTAAGAACAATGATTAGATAGATGAAGAACTTTACTTGAATTTTTATATTATACATACATACATA